>OZ010596.1:42049820-42344820 GCA_963932145.1 Acanthosepion lycidas | reverse complement strand
CTATATTTTTATCATATATATATATATGTGTGTATGTGTGTGTGTGTGTGTGTGAATGCATGTATGTGACTTCCTTTTTATGTCCCTAAAACTTTTAATTAAAAATATGTTTTTAAGTAAATGTTTACAAACATCTGAAAAAAAAACTTACTGCTTGTAATATTTGAAAATGGTTGACCTGAACAACTATTTCCTGGAGTTGCAGTTGGTCGACACACACTTATGTAAGATCGAAGATTTAATTGTTGAGACTCATCAGCTGTTGGTGGATTAATTTGTATGCTGTAAAATCAATGAATTGTATTTTTAGATTTGGAACCTAACAGAAATAGAAATTTAAAAAAAAAGAGATTAAATTATCAAGAAACTGTTTTTAATTTATTCAGTCAAGCTATCTTGGACATTCATAAATCAATCATGCCAACCCTCATGGTCCTTCATCAAGGTTGGCAGGGCAGTAGTGTGGCATTCTGTATCATTATATTGCTGGTCAATGTAGATGGATTCTGAGCCCATCTTGCACACTTGCTAATTCTTATTTTGCTTGCCAGCAGTGTCCTGCAAAGCAGATCCTGCATTTGCATGAGATTGTAGAAATATCAGGGATGAGTCCATAGCACTGTGATTTAGTTGGAGGCTAGCTCTCAGCATCCAAGTGTAGATTCCATCAAGCTTAGACTCAAGCGATTTAGTTAATATCCAAGCAGTGGCACCATACATTAACACCACCTGTACAGTGCCTCGAAAGAATCTTCATTTGAGGTTGTCTGGTAGATCAGATTTCCAGATTACATCCATTTTATTCAAAGTGTCCTAGGCTTTAGCCATGCAAATTTTCATATCCTTTTCATTACAATTCATCTTGCTTCCTAGGCATGTAAAAAATTTGACAGATTTTATTGATTCACCTGAGTTTGTATTGAGCCTTGCTAATTGAAGTTTATGAATTCAGTATCATTTGCAGAATTTTCTAGATGATATATGAGAGATGTGTCATTGGTAATTATGTCTGCAATGATAGGTCATCTACGTAGTAAATATCAGTCAACTTTTTTACAGGATGTAGACTTGGGACCTAGATGCTGATGTTTATTGACAATTTCAGTTGATAAACAATAAACTGTACAATGACAAAAAAATTTTTTTCTTCAGTTTTTATATTTTCTGAGTCCTCAAAAGAAAGAAGGTAAATACTTGACTTACCTTACGTTATTTTGTCCAATAAGCATTCTGTTGATATCCAATTCAAGAATACGGGGTGCTGTCAACATGCTGCCATAGGCTATCACAGAAGCCGCCTCTGTTGTTGTTTTTGGTATGGAGTCATGAATGTATTCACCTTCTGCTGTGTTCTTCAGGTTGCTTTGAAAGCTTGACTGTGACATGGAAATCTAACATGGCTATTAATGATCGACATTATTTCATTCAGTTGCTCAATTCAAAAGATTAATTATATTGAAGTTGATTTATCATGTAACTTAAAGAATACTAATAAATATTTATCTTTTATTTCAATTTATTTTTCTATTCAAAACATTTTAAGGTTTCTTTCTTTAATATTTTCAAAATTTTTTAAATATCAGAATCAAGCAATTACACAAATTTAACAATTTGAAAAGTGCTTTTATAGATGACAGAAAGTGTGATAGTAATATGAAGATAAATTGAAATAAGAAAAGATGCCTGTAGAAGATAAACAAAGTATTAATAAGCAGGAAAATTTCATTAGAAACAAAGAAAGGAGTGCTGAACTGCTATGTTATATCTAATATCCTATAATGCAGTAAATGCAGGACAATCTCCTCATGCCTTTCATAAACTAAGCAAAGAAGAAGTTTTAAAGAAAATGAAAAGAAAAAAGAACATATACTTAGAATCAGAAAAAGAATTTCTGGGACATATAATGAGAAAAGAGGGATTGGTAACTTTGACACTCACAAGACATAATCTTAGACAAGAGGGACAGAGGGAATCAGTGAATAACTTTGCAAAATAACAAAGGGGAAGTTTCGATCCTAAATCACAAGGCCATGGTTGTAATTCCACGGGTCATAAATCACTCTCATGTCCAATATCAATAAATGTTGGATGGTTTAAATCAAAAGGGGTAAAAAATCCATGTTCACAACTTACAATACACAACTACCGTCTTCACCCATGAAGGGACAACAGTTTCCCTGGTTATCCAAAGTAATATTCTTTTATCAGGAGTAAGAAAAGTAGCAATTGGTCAAGACTGGTATGGAAACACAAAAATTACCATATTTTGAGTCCTACAGAACTCATCCTGATCTTGATTCTGATTTTCTTTTTTGACAGCACAGAGAACACAAATTTTCTTTTCTTTTTAGTTAAGACTTTGTTTTCTCCTTTGTCGCCACAGTAACCTACCCTATCAAATTTGTGTAAATGGATAGCAAAACAGGGAGTGGCTGGAATAGTAAGGGAACAAACATTGATAAGATCTGTAAAGAATAGGAAGTTGTGGAGAGTCATAATTGTTCATGTCCTGAAGGGGCACAGTACATAAAACAAGAATGAAAGAAATAAAATAGTTTTGTAATTTATTAAATCTATTGGGTTGTCTGGAAAGTTTATGCCAATTTTAAAGGGAAATTAAAACATAAAAGAAAATTATGCCATTAAATATTTATTCAACTAAATATGAACCATTTTGTTGTACAACCTTTCTCCATTTTTACTTTCAACTTAAAGATTCCATCTTCCCAGAATTTTGGTGGTTTCTTGGCAAAGAACTGATTAATGTGGTTTCTAATGTTATTTAAAGAACTAAAATTTTTACCAGTGAGATTACTTTTCAAGGACCTTAATAAATGAAACTCTGAAGGAGCAATGTCTGGTGATTAAGGTCGGTTGGGGTAACACATCCCAGGTTCCCAAAGAAATGTGAGGTCTGGCATTATCCTGATGGAAAACAACATCTTTTCCTGTTCATCAGTTCTGGGTGTTTTTCTTGAATTGCTACCTGTAATTTGTCCAGTTGTGAACAGTACTTTTCAGAATCAATTGACTGGTTACTTAGCAGAAACTCGTAGTATAAGATTCCTTTCCAATCCCATCAGATACACAGCATGACTTTCTTAGGATGAACACCTGCTTTTGAGGTGGCTAAACTTGGCTCATATCACTTACCCCAGGATCTTTTTCATTTCTCATCACATGTCACAATTTGTTTCAAAAAGGGTGCATTTTCATTGCATTTATACAGAAAATCACAAATGTAATGCAATCCAAAAAATTCTTTTCACTCAGATCATGTGGTACCTAAACATTGTAGCAATATAAATACCCAAGCTACACTAACTGCTCATGGATTTTGATAAATTTAATGTTTCTGCCAATTCCCACATTGTGTAATATGGGTTATTCTCAATCAATGTCATGATTTGATCATCATCTGTGGTGTCTGCCTGAGGGTTCTTTATCAGTAAGGCTACAATCACCAACTCTAAACTTAGCAAACCACTTCTATAGACTTCTGTCAGCTAAAGCACCTACACCCTAACAGTATACATTTTTTTTGTTGCTTATGAGGCATTTTTGCCTTTACAGTACAAAAAAGCATTAAGTGTCTAAAAGGCACCTTATAATCTTGTAGTTTTTATAAGAATATAAATAGAAAGTAATATTATAACAACATTGAATAAATATAAAATATATAATAAGAATAATTATAAAATATATGTTCCTATGCTAAGAAGAATCAATTTTCCTAAATGCCAATAAACTTGTCACAACGTTATTAGAAAAGAAAAATATATCAGTTGCACATAAAGGGCATAACTCCCATCCTGAAATTTTTTTCCTTTGATTTAAATTAAATTTAAATTTGAACAAGGGGATGACTCCTATCAAAAATATAGAAAAAGAAAGCCAGAAGATGGAGGTCACATCGGCAAGATCAAAATTAGACAATATGGACATCAAGTTGAGCAAGAAATCACCAATCAGTAGGTAGTGCCTTACAATACATATTCGTCGTGACAATTCAAATGTCATATCAATGTTGAAATCTACTCATCAATTCATTCAATCAAGTATTGCATCAAATACATATCAAAGGGGTCAGATCAAGCTGTTTTTGCACAACCCCCCACTGAAAATATTTTTTCCTTTGATTTAAATTTAATTTAAATTTGAACAAGGGAATGACCCCTATCCAAAATATAGGAGGAGAAAGGGAGAATATGGAGCCCATATTGGCAAGATCATTGAGTAATATTGAAATGCATAATTTTTCTCCATAAATTATAACAATGATTTAAAAACAATCATTTTCTTAAAAAAACATTGTGTGACATACAGCAAGGTACAGGTAATTTGGCTAGTATATATATATATATATATATATATATATATATATATAACATCACACATTGAGTACTGGTGCTAATAAAATAGTGCATCAATTTATAATAACAGAGTTGTCATTCTCTTAGACTGGTTTCCCCCTAAGGCTATAGAGCCCAGTCTGTCTTGTTAATTACCCATAGGTGGGATGAAGAGTTGGATTCATACCTTTCCCAAGGATATTAGAATGTAAGTGAATGTAATGAATTCAAATGAAATTTGAACTCATCTCTTGGATTCCTCAATCTGAGTCTTAATCCATTATTCCACTGTGCCCCCATATATATATATATATATATATATATATATATATATATATATATATATATATATATATATATATACACACATGCACGTATCTTTGTGTTGTGCAGTGCTGGTTTCATTAAGTGAAGGTGATGATGAAAAATGACTCAGTTTAGCAATCATCTCTCAAAATGGGTATCTATTAACCAATGTGATAAAAAGTATCTCTTCTTTCAACAATGCTGAAAATATCTTAACATAGGTACCTCCACGAAAATGTAAACAAACAGAGATAGCATGATGAAAAAGATGCCGAAATTGACGAAAACAAGTTTTTATCGTCTAATGTTCATATTATTATTAAAGAGGAAAGATCAAAGTATTTGGGGGGTATTTTTTTACATTTTTTAATCATTCCTAGCAAGTCCAAAATTTTCGTTAAAAATCTTGTTTTTTTTTTGTCAAAAAATGGACAGATTTTCAATCATTTGATAAAAAAGATGAAAATCTGACTTTGATATTCTTTTAAAAATCAATTATCATTTTTTCAAAACTGATTTTAATAAAATCAGAAATTATAATGTTTATTTAAAATATTTTGAACCAAGCTTAAAATGTAATTTCAAAATAAAACAAAGCAGGTCATAACCTTTCGCGTCTTTGACAGGTGACGAAAGACAGATTCATGATGTTTAGATAACTTACGGGAGGATAATTCTTTCTACGGATGGAAGGAAGTGAAATTATTTAGATTTAAATGAACAAATTATTTACCTCGTTACTTTTAAGGAAAACTTTCAGCGCTCTAATTTTTCATTTTTTTTTTTTTTGTACTTAGCTTTCATCTTTACGTTTACAATGCTTTATGGAAAATATAAAGAAATTAAATAATAAGACTGTTAAGAGTGAGATTAAATTTCATAAGAAAAAGGTATCTAATTAATTTATAGGTACCATTCTTATGAAATTTTATCAGAAGTGTACATAAAATACTATAATTTTATGTACATTTATTACATTTTACTGTGTTATTTGTATTTCCATTCATTTTATTATTAATTTTGATATTTCATTTATGGAAAAATGACATAACTGAGATTAAAATCAAAATAAGATCATATAAATTAAAGTTTAGCAGTAGTTAAATTTCATAAGATGATACTGATACTTATAGGTACCCTTCTCAGTTGAAATTGAAAAATCAAATTAACTTCTCCATACGTGTTTCGCAAAAGTAAAGGCCTTAAGAGCGGAGAACAATGCTGAACTCAAATAATGCAACTAAATTGTATCCTGGTTGTTCTTCCGTACTTTATAATTACCGCTCCATTATAAGCACAAAAGTTACATTTTTTAATTACGTTGGCTAATCCGATTGGTCCAAATGATACAATTTTCAAAGCGCTAGACAATGACAATCTCATATGGACATTTTGAAAGGTTGATGGTGATTTTAACTAATGTTATAATATTTTTTAAAACTTAATGTAAAAATCTATTATAATTAAAAAATAACAAATAATTGTATTAAAAATTCAATTTTCATTGAAAAAATTTTTTGCTTTCAGAAAATATTGTCCATATTCATAAAAACAAATAAAAACAAATAAAAGCATTTGAAATTAAATAATATATTTGTTTTATTAAGTTTTGTATGTTACAATTCAGAGCTGATTTTAGGTACTGTGGAGTTAATTAAAAAAAAACAAAAAAAAACATGATTTGCATTCTTCAAAGCCTTGTGCTTTTAACTATTGTAATCACTAAGGTTGATGCACTCAAATTTCTAGAGTTTTTCATAAAATTAGTTATGGGGGTGTTAATAAATATAAAAAAAATATTTCTGCCATGACTTTAATAAAAAAAAACATATTTATAATAATTTCGATCATCTGTGAATAGTTTCTGAAAGTTTCATTAACATCTGACAATTATTTTTATTTTTGCAAGATTTTCCAAATTAATGTGTGTAATACCAAAAAAACGTGCTAACAATTATCTATGTTATTTACTAGCCCATGTTGGTACAAAGAGAAACAAGATTTTTTTTAATCAAAATTTAGAATGTTTTAAAAAGAAGCAAAAATTTTTTAAAATAATTAAAAAAAACTTTGGTCTTTTCTCTTCATAAAAACATAAGCATTTAGACGATAAAATTTTGTTTTCATAAAGTTTGGCGTCTTTTTCATCAGACTATGCTCTATTTTTTAGCGATTTTGTGGAGGTACCTATCTTAACAATACAAAGGCACAAGTTTGAGTGTGTATGCAACAGAGAAAATATGATGATAATGCATCAATAAGTGAGTAATCCATATTGATGTGTCTGCATCTTTATCAACTGCCATTTGAACTTTAGATTTCTTACTGAAAAAGATGCCTTCTCACTTTTTCTCTTTTGTCAATTTTATTAATCACTGGTGGAATAAAATTATTTACAACTACTTTTTAACCGAATTCAAAATGTATCGATTTCCACAAATACTTAAGGTTTTAAAAAACAGATATTTTTGTAAGTATATATTGACAAAATATATACAAATATATTAAAACAAAGAGGGAGAAAGAGCAAAGATAAGAAAAAAAGATATTACTTACCATAAGATTTTGTGCCCCATTCCCCAGAATATTTGAAAATACTTATAGATCTCTATAAAATGACTAAAATAGGTTTTTGTGTAAAACTTTGCAGAAAAAATGGATTGGGGATTTTATCATTTTATAATCACTCTTAATGTCATAGAAAATATCCTGGATTTGAAGTTATGTAGATGAATTTTTGTCATAAGAAAAATAGAAATATTGACTCGTGAATCCCATGTTGATTCAAAGTTTTCAATCAACTGACATTATTATTTGATGAGTATCTTTGCTGCTTTTAACAAACTATTTTAACTGATATATTTTGAAAGTATGCATCCTCTCTGATGATCTTTAGTGGAACTTTTTATTTCAAATCAGAAGTACAAACATGAATCAATAAATTCATAGCCTGACATAGCTATTAACTGAATTCTGAACTGAAATTTTCATTGTATATTTGATCTATGCGATTTAATATTGAATTGAGTACAATGACAAGGAAGGAGATTATGTTAAAAAATAAATATTTGTTGTGTATAATAAATACTTTTTTCTTTTGTGATTAGGCTGTGGACTTATTGATTTATATATTGTCCTAATTCTTTGGTTTCTTCAGTCAGTGTTCTTCCAAGGACTGAACTCTGCATAAATCTCTTTCTCACTTTATAACCACCGTAAATTGAATATTCATTAAAAGAAAAAAATCCCATGAACTGGTTTGCATTCAGTTCTCTTAGGATATGATCTTTATGTAATTCTTTGTATCTCAGGCCAGTAAGACATTAAAGAAGCAAAAAACAAATCAGACAGTAAGATATTGAAAAAAAGACTATCAGTGTGTTATCAAAAAGTAGATTGCCATGTATAAAATGACAAAGATTTTATACCAAATTCAATCCTTAGGAAGCCTGTGACAAAACAAGGCTATAGAACAATATATCACCATGTGTAAAATCAAGGAATCTGTTTCAATATTATCTGAAATCTATTGGAATTGATGATGATGATGCAGCATCTCAGGATTATTTGACAAACATCTGATCACCTTATTACATGCTATCAAATAATGATATTTTAGCAAAGCATTAATAATAGTCATATAAATACATTTAAAATTTTAAATTCTACCTGTTTTTTTTCTACATAAAACTGTGTCAACTCTTCCAGTGCTACATTTTTTCCCAATAAATATGCATTCAGTTGCAGGTATGTCTATTAATCACTGAATCTGTATAAAAATGTTAACACTCTTTAAGATTGATTCAAATTTATTGATAGAATGAAACAAAAATATTCAACATACGGCCCAGATGGGTGTCGATGTATGCCGTTGTTTGTTGCAGTTAGGAGAAAGAAAGTTGTTGCTTTCATCTTTGAGTCTTTGTGGCTGAAAGTTGCATAAATTCTGGCAAGAAATTAAAAGAATTTTCAAAATAATATAAAGACCAACAATATCATAAGAACAATGGAAAAAGAACAGTTTTTTAATATGACTTGTGTCTAAGACCTCAACTTGCATTGAACAAATTCTAAAACAAAGTCTGTGATAGGATTAAGTGAATTTATCAAAGATAAACAGAAATTAAAAAATAATAACAAAAAATTTATTTCATCTAATGCAATAAAATTACCTATAAAGAATAAAATTAAGGTTATTTTAATAGATTTTACTTATGTTGTATACAAAATATATAAAATAGAGACAACTGAAATCCTTAATAGTTGAAAATCTCAAGTATTAAAAGTTCAATATTTCTATTCCATAAGGAATTACCTGCCTTATTTCTGTCTACATTTCTGGGATGGGGTATTACCATTACATGCAGACCATTGTGCTCATCTTTGTTGCTATCATCACAACGTTTCAGACATTATGCCCTCCAGCCTTCATCAGGTATTTGTCAATTAGAGTAACCTACGGGGAATTTTAAACTAAACCCTTTTATTTAAGCTATGAGGGTAAATTTTTCTCATTCCACTGCTTATGTCTAAGGACATATATAGTCCTTATTTAGTACTGTTCAGTTATTTCTGACCCTGTTCCATTGAGTTCAAGCATAGTACCTGGCCTAGGAATTGAAGTTGCAATTACTATGTCACCAAATATAATGTGTGGAGAACTTGGAGTCTTAAAACTAACCTATCTGCTGCTGTTTGTCATGCTTGACTGCATTCACTGAGTCTTCACTTTTTACTACAGCTGCTCCTGTTTAAGCTTTGCTGTCATTTGTCTTTTATACAGCTCCCATATCATATTTATTTCTATGCTAGGCCTACTAAGGAGGTCCTCATAGCCTATCATATATGCTGATTATTTCCTTAATGTAATTGTAAGTTCTATGCTAACAGTTTCTTCTCTTCTGGCTTCTTGCTTCCAGTCAACTTTGATCTTCAAAAATTTAAATGCAATATCAATAATTATCCAGTTTTCTTAATTCTCATTCTTTTACTGTTCTGTTTCCTTAACAGTGATTTTCTTCTCATATTCTCTAACACTCAGTAATTCCTTTCATCTTAGTGGCTTTATTGCCTTGCTTGGGTGAAATAATTAAAAAAAAAAAAGAAAAAAAGACAATGGAATGAGAACAATCTACCTCCTTAATTTAAATCTAGGGTTCAATTCAAAATTCCCTGATGAAGACCAGAAGGCACAATGACTGAAATATGATAACAACAACAAAAATGAGGACAATAGTCTGCATGTAAATACCTACTTTATCTTTGCCTCCAAGTTATTATCAACTGAAATATTATTGCATTTCAACTGTACCATTCATAATGTATATGTTTTAGAAAAATGACCAGATATTTCTCTTCTGACATGATAGAGCATCAATGAATAAAGCAAATTCTCAATTAGTGTTTTACCTATCAAATATTTGTACTCAGGCCAACATACATAAACTAGTATACAGACAGGAAAAACCAGGAAGTAGTTTTCCACTTTCAAAAAAATCATTTTTGCCTGTATTTTCAAGTTGAAAATATTAGCATTATACACTGATTTACTTGGACTAATGATGAGGAAACAGAATATTTCTTTGAATATATCTCGTATATTTTCACTTTTGCTTCTCACTGTTCACCTCCAGATTTATAGTTTTTCTTCAATAATGTTTTAGTTAAAGAAATCTATTTAAAAATTTTAATAACAGATTTCCAGTAACTATTAATTCTTGTGGTGATAAAATCTGTTTGAATTACCTCCCCTCTCTATTGTAACTCTTCTACACTTATGGCTATAAAAGGCCGACTAAATCAGTGTATAATGCTAATATTTTCATGGCAGCCATATTGTAGGTCAATAAAGCTTCAGTAAGTACCACTCCAACTCACTGTCGTTCATTATTCAACTCTATTTCAAAATTCTATGCAACAAAACTATTATTCTTTGCAACAGCACTTGTTATGTCTTTCCATAATGTTGTATATGTTTTATTTAGGACCCGAATTTGGTTATGACAAGATGTTATTTATTTTTGAATTGAGCTAATCTATAAACAGTATTTTCTGGTTCAGTTTATTTTATAGTAACATTAAAACAACTGATCACTGTTTTTGGTAAAAAATATTGTTAGAAATCTGGTTCTGAAATAAATAACAAAAAGTTACTCTATACTAAAATATACAAAACTAAATGAATGTACTATTTAATTTTATTGGGAGAAAAATAAGCAAATAATGCATTTTGAGCTTGGATAGCAAGATGTCAAAAAAAAAAAACTGCCCTAGTCTTTTTTGGTGGTATAAGAGAATGGTTTTTTGAAAAATTATGTACTTGGTCTTTGTTTGGAAGGGTCATTTCTATTTTTAGCTGTGATAAAATATCATTACTTAGAGACTGCTCCAATTTCATTATTTAAACTGATGCCTCATTTTTAGTCTTTTAGAAATTATTAACAAAAGTAAAATATAAAAATTCCTGATGTGATAAAAGTATATGAAAGAAATTTATCCAAAATGTCAACAACTTACCAAGGCAATATTATTTTGGGAATTTTGGTCAAATAAAGTATCTGCAGAATTAGCACTTAAAGTTTGCTTAAGATGTGAAGGATTGCTTGGAATTTTATTACAAGTATTCCTTTTTTTCTGCACTTTCTTCTCTCTGCTAACAAGTCTTTAAAAAAATAAAATCATAAAATTATTTAAAACAAGAATACAAAAAAAATGTAAACTAATTTGTCTGGATTTTTGAAATTAAATATTATCATTATGATATATGGATTTATTTAAACTGGTGTCCTCATTATAATTGTTATTGCCACAATGTTTCAGCTATTGTACAGTCTAGCTTTTATCAAATGTCTGTCATATTTGGCAATTCTGAACCTAGGAGGTGTGTGTGTGGTGATGGGGGAAATAGATTGTTCTTATTTCATCCTTCGTTCTAGAGGATATCTCATATCAGTCAGTTTTCATCAGCTGATGGCATTTGTGCTTTTTTCTCACACTGAACCAGATTATACCATTTTCACCATCTAACCAGTGAATTGAACTCTTGACCAGCAGGTAACTAGATGCATTTGACCATTGCTGGTAGTTTTTGTTCCTTTGAAAAGACATACACATTAATGTGGTGGAATTATTTTGAAGCCATAAAGCTAATTTCTGTTCTTTCTACTGCTTGATTGTTTCATGTTAGTGGCTAAAGAGCATTTGTTGCACATTTGGAGTTCAATCTTTGGGGTAGACAGTGAAAGTTGTATATTCTAGTTCAGTAAAAATAAATAAAACCAAATCACAAGGATGAATTTACTTAGAAGATTTAAAAGGATAATCTCTAACATTAACAGCAGAATGAGAGCAATCTACACATATGGATTGAAATTTTCAGACAAATGAATACAAATGATACCCAAAAACAAGATGGTAAAGTGGCTGAAACATTGTAACTATGACAATCAAAATAAAGACACTGGTTCCAATAGTTCAGTGTATAATAATATTATAAACATTAAATTAAAAAAATATAAGCACTTACTCCATCATATATTTTTACATTAGAATGAATGGATTCACTAAGTTACAGATTTTTAAGAATTTTAACCCTTTGCCGATGGAGCCTCATTTGGAGTTTCAGTGCCAAGACAGAGCTCTTTTCACATGTCCTATTTTGGAACACCAAAAAAATCAATGTATAATCACAGAACACAGTAAACTATCATAGAAACCACCATTGAAAGGCCCAGATGTACAAGAAATGTGAGAAGCAATCTGATTGACTGGTACAAAGACCAGCCAGCTAATCTCAAGATTTGTATTATCGGGCTGACAGATTGGACCAATTGTCTTTTTTGTCATTTGACTTTTTGGTTGATAAATCAGTCCTGTTGTCTCTAAGTGTTAAATTTTTAAAAAATTAGTATTTATTTACACACAAATTTTACAAGTACATTTTTGACTCAGTGTAACTCTAAACTTCTTTGGTGTTAATTTGAAATAAGGAAATATTTAAAATATAATAAAATATGAAATATTTAACAATTTGCTTGGGTTTTAATACTTGATGTCTTATCTATAATACACTGAATATGACATAGTAAATTTCTATATTATATTAGGATATTAAGAAATTCTTATAGGTAGACAAATACTATATATATATATATATATATATATTAGTTCATTAAAAAAAAATGAATATATATAAAAAAGAAATATGGAATTTTTGCCTAAATATTTCTCTGCACGTACTTTATACGGTTTGTGTAAATTGGCTTGATTAAAAAAAGGCCTGACTCAGCTTCTAAGTCCTCAAGTGTTTCAGTCAATGCACTGGCCTGTGATTGACGTTCCATACTCATGACTGTAGCCTGCTCACACCAGTGGTTCACATACTAAAAAGAAGAAATATGTTAGATAGCAAAAATTAAATTAAAAATAGTGCAGGTGGGAAGGTGGGTAATATTACAGCAATTAAACTTAAAATTGCATTCTTCTTGTTTAAAGTCAAAGGAATCATATTTTAGATAATAAAATTTGATTAGTCATAATTCAGAACTATTGTTCAGCTATTTTATCTAAGAAGAACTGAATGATACTCGTATGTATTTAATTGCATATCAGGTTAAAAGTTTTCATTTTTGTCAAAGGAAGTCAGTTATAGAGATAATAAATGATTCGAATATGAATGTTTATATTTATCTAAAGTTTATACCAAAATAATGTTACTATCTATATAATGTTTATACCAAAATAATGTTGATATCTACATAATATTTATACCAATGTTGATATTTATATAATATTTAAATATTTTGTATGCAATTTTATTTTATTTTTTGAGATAATAATGAATTAATGATCCAAGTCTTGTTAATTATTCAATAGCTGGGTGGGAGAAGATATGGGTTCATGCCTTTTCCAAGGGTATTTGCACATAAGAGAATATAATTAACCCAACTAGGATTCAAACTCGGCACTCTGATTAACAATTCTGAGCCATTATTCATTACAGAGCCTGCACATCCAAGCTTACAGCACCTAGTATTCTCGGTCACCCATCTAGTGATTGACCAGTTTCAATGTTGCTTAACTTCGGTGATCGTGAGGGAACTGGTGTTTCAACACAATATGGCCATTACTGTTTATATCTATAAAATGTTTATACCAACATAATGTTGATATATACTTATACCAATATAATGTTGATATCTATATAATGTTTATACCAATGTGGACACCAATAAAATTTTTATGTCTATATAATGTATTACATATTTCACATAATCATACCCCTTTTATACAACTCTCCATACTAATGGTAGTAATGTTTTGCAAGAAAAACTCTACTTGTGTAAATGCTGTTGCTGTAAGCTTCTGTGGTAACCTATATCACCATTCTAAATAACCAGGTCAAACATACAAAAATTGCCTTCACCCACACTAGATTTGAATCTCATAAAAAATGTATCAAACATGTTAAAGACTGTACATCACTTAATTCCATGCAGCCACACCCAACAAACATTTATGGAAAACTCTGGAACATGCCTAGATAGATATATCCAACTAATGATACCTGCATTTTGTAAACTTACGACCAATTTGCATTTCTGATGTCATTCAGATGAAGGGTCGAGTTACATGTTATGTGGTAACAGTCTCAAATTCTTTGGTACTTTATTTATCTCTTTAATATATATATATATATATATATATATATATACATATATATAAAATAAAGATTGTGTTCAATCAGCTTACTGCAGAAGCATAATGCTTTTAAGGCAAATAGTTTTTGTAAGCAATGTGCTCAATATTAAATAATAGAACTTTAATAGAAAACAAACTTTTGAACTTTTCATTTTCTGTTTATTGTGTGTGTGTGTGTGTGTGTGTGTGTGTGTGTATTTCAACCAAAGGAAAAACTCAATACATCATTAAAGATTTTGGTAATAATTTATTTCAGACAGACAACTGCCTCATCAGACCAAAGTTAATCCAGTTTTATAACTCTGGTGTGATGAGACAGTTGTCTGTCTGAAATAAATTATTACCAAACTCTTTAATGATGTATTGAGCTTTTCCTTTGATGTTGTTATATACCGTACCTATGAACACTAGTGTAAGTGGGGGTAATATGCTGTCTATGTAGTCCACCACTAGCAGTGGTTTACCTATATTCATGCTGCTGGCGAGTACTGTATTTTGTTGATGTTATAAAGATTACCATTTCATTTCCAACCTCTGTGTTAGGATATTCTTCATTCAGTAACCTTTTCTAGGTTACAACAGATGTATATCATATTGCTCTGTATTTTGATTGAGCTATCTTCATGGATCTATCTATTTTTATATTAAAAAAACTATTTGGATTATCCTTACCATTTATGGATTTGATATTATATATATATATATATATTTATATATAATATGTGTGTGTGTGTGTATTTAGACAGCATAATTTCATTCAAGAATTTTACATTGAATAGTATAGGCATATTAGGTCTATTTATTAGGTTGGTGCAAAAATAATGACGGTTTTTGGCGTATTTTTTAACGTCAAAAACCGTCATTATTTTTGCACCAACCTAATATTTACATACTGATCCTTTCCAGTTCTCTAATCAGTTTCTTAATGTTAAGATGAAATTCATCAAGGAAGGCCCCATAGGTTTTTTTTGAACCCAAGTACCTGTATATGTTGTTTGAAATTTGCTATATCTATAGATCTATAGGAGAATATAGAAAAGTGCTCAATATTGGAAATAGAGCATTTAGAGATCTAGGCAGTGGGGACATAGGAATCAATATTGCATAATGACTGCCAGTTTCATATTTCAATATGATCTTCAGACTAAGACTGAAAACCAAACTGACATATGAAACTGCCAGTCACCATGCAGTGTTGATTCTTATGTCCACACTGCCTGTCTATCACTTTCTCTAGTGTTAAGAAGTTTAATCACTAGAGAGAGAGCTCTGATTATTAGGCATTAATTACCTCTGAGCTCTGATTATTAGGCATTCGATCACTCAAATTCTGCTTGAGGCTTTCAACTTCATTTACTGAAAATATAAAGGGTCTTGAACCAACATATATTACATCACAATCAGAGACTTTCACCAAAATGCTAAGTTTACCTGATTATGAACATTGACAACTTTTTGTAGCTGATATGTTTCTTTTATGTTGGCACCTCCTCGTAAATAATTTATCTCTGACTGCTGTTTGATGTAACCTGTAATCAAAAGATTTGCAACAAATTATTTTCTATCATGATCTAATTTTAAGTTAATCTTTCTCTCCATCAAAAATTTTCCTCATTCATGCCACTAGATTTTATACACATTCTAGACATGAGGTTAAATTGCTGTATAAAGATCACCTAAAAAAAGAAATTAACATAAATATTTTCCACTTATTAAAACTTTCCTGTTTCTTAATACTTTGCTTGGCTTTTGAAAGGCAACTTTCACTATTCCAATACACCTTTGGATTTCAGTGGCACACTTTTCATTCTCTGTTGAAACACTTTCTAAGGACACATAGCCCAAAAAGCATTTGTTCAATGATCCAAAAAGTGACTCAACTCAAAGAGTTGTGAGTTCAATGCCTGGCCACAACAGAGAGAACAAAAACTTGGAGAGTTGAGTTACTAAAGGGTAAATAACTGAAACTGAGATATCCAAAAAAGGCATGGCATGTGGAATTAGAACAATCTACTCTCATGGATGAAATAAAGAGTTTGGTTAAAAATTCCAGTGTATATCACCTGAAGAAGGCTGCAGCATACAATAGCCAAAATATGGTGAATATGGTAATAAAAATGAGGACAAAAGTTTGAATAATGTAAATAGTTACAATACCTCATCTCAGAAATATAGACACACTTTTGATATATTTAAATTTTTGTACTTGTTTAAATTTTGTATCTTGAATTTGTAATTTACATGTTGAGCTGTTGCTTTTGCTGACAACAATACATTTTATCTTCTTGCAATTGATCTTTTCTTCTTGATTTCCTTCACTGCCTTCTGTAGGAGTTCTTTAGTTTCTTTTTTGCATTTGCTATCAACACCGTGTCATCAGCATATCTTATGTTGTTAAGATTGTGGCTGCCAATAATAAATCCTGGTAGGACTTCTAGTTCTCTCAGGATTGCTTCACTGTAAACATTGAATAAGTCTTGTGAGAAGACACATCCTTGACTTTCACCCGTTTCTATTTTTGTATATTTACTGAATTCATTTTTTATCCATATGCAGGGGGTTTGCTTGCATTATTGGTTCTGAATTGTTATAATATTCTTCCCAAATATGTCATGGTTACCTAGCAGTTGCAACAGTTCTTTGTGATGTACTTTATTAAAAACTTTGGCATAATCTATAAAACATAGGTATACATCCTTTGCCATCCATAAATAACTTAATTTTCACTTGAGAGAATTTAAAAAATAAATTATATTAGAAATAACAAGATATCTAATGAATTAAATATGTTCATATAAAGACAATTTTAAAGGTAATATCAATGTCCTACCATAGATTTGCTTTAAACGACAATGGTGTACATATCGATGTACTAACTGTTGGAAACGTAGCACAGGAAGAGAAATATAATCTGCCATTTGTTGGATGATATCCTACAAAACAACAAAAAAAACATGGTTTTATGTTTTATTTACTAATTACTGAATGACATAAATCCAATTCAAAATTTTTGTATTATTTTTATTAGTGTTCATTTATAAGTTTTGAGCTTTTATGATGAGGTTTTAATTCTATAGAAATATAATTTTGGCAATGTCTAACTTTCATACCTACAAAAAAATGGTGTGTCAAAAAGACAATCATTCCCTTGACACTGCTATTATTGTATACTCTTTTGACAACCTCAGAAATGTTTATTTACAAGATTATAAAAATATGTGAATAATGTGATATTATTTACCTTTTATAAAGTTTTATTTACCATTTTTTAAAGAAATAAATTTGAAAAGAAATATTTTTATTAAAAAATTTATAAAAAATTACCAACATATGTAAACCAACTACAATGCAATATTTATTAATAATTCCTATTTTATAAATAACTATGAAAACAAGTTTTTTATGCAATGTAATAGATAGTGTTTAATATCTAATTGTAAGTTCTCAAGAATAAAAAAATGTATAACTCCACTTTCATATATTTGGGTTTTATTAAAATTCTAATTATTGCTTTTTAAAAACAATAAACATTGTTTTTTTAAAGAAATAAACTTGAAAAGAAATATTTTTATTAAAAAATTTACAACTACAATGCAATATTTATTAATAATTCCCATTTTATAAATAACTATTAAAACAAGTTTTTTATACAATGTAATAGATAGTTTTATTAAAATTCTAATTATTGCTTTTTAAAAACAATAAACATTGTCAAGGGAGTCAAAAGTGCATATAGTAATAGTAGTGTCAAGGGAATATCCATTCTTTTGACCCATTATTTTTTGCAAAAGGTTAAACACTGCCAAATTGATTTTATATTAAGAGATTATGATTGGTTAAGACTGATTAAACAAAAACATAAAAATTAGCAAGAGATATTAATTTCAAGTCTGCTATACATTCTTTATACTTTAAAGAAAAACATAACTCCTACTATTTTGTTTTTAATTTCACTCCCTTGACTTGTGATAAATTGATTTTTTTTAGGAAAATCTTAAGCAATAACTTTTATCAAAAAGGTAAATTAATCAAAAGAATTGAAAATAAATTTGAAAAAGAATAAACATTGTTATGAACTTTATTCAATAAATGAAATTTAAAATTTAATATTTTTATTTCCAGAAAAGTTTGGGTTTTTTTACTCCTTGTTGTAATTCAGTTCTTCTTTTTTTTATTTTTAAAGTAAGGTTCACCCTATATAAGGCCTGGAGGCCACTTCAAGTAGATGCAGTTTGTCTGAACACTTTCCATGTTAGTAGCAATAGAGCAGTTAAAGACTTGCTGCATCCCACCTGTGTGAGAAAGGTTGTAGGGTGGAAAATAATTCTTCTCCCACAAGGACTTGGAGACACTTTTGAACTCTATCAAATATGGCAACAGTACTTTTCGGTTTTCATTTTGATCCTGATCTGGCTTTTATAAAGGTAGAGGATAGCATGAGGAGTCAGGTACTTACTGGAACAGTACAGGGAGCTGATCATTTTACCTGCATCTTTAGTGATGGATCGTATATAGGAATTCCACTTGAGGTCAGGTGTGCGTTTGAGGCCCAATATCCTCTTGAGGCACAGGGCCTCCTTGAGGGGACATCTATTCATCGTGATTGGTGGTAGTTCTGGGTCTGATCAACAGTGATGGAATGTAACCACACTGGTTTTAGAGACATTGAATGTAACCAGCCAGTTTTTTACCCACTGGGAAGTTAGTGTTAGCTCAGAGGAGAGGTCAACTGCCAATCTCTGATGGTCAAAACTTTTAGAGATTTGCCTGTATATTGTCACATCATCGGCATAAATGCTTACAAATGATTTGACTAGGTAGATCACTTATGTAAACCAAAAAGGGGATTGGTGTGAGAAGTGACCCTTGGGCCTTGGAGGACTGACCATTAATAACTACATTCAGGGATCTACCTGTTGGGAAGGATTTTATAATAGAGAAAACCCTTCCAGTGATTCAATAGCTGGAGAGCTTGTGTAGCAAACCTTTGTGCTACACTTTGTCGAAGGTGTTTGAAATATTTAATGCTATGGTCCTTGCAGTATGTGTGTCATCAAGGGCCTTACTAATTCTATGTGTAATGCTAGTTAGAACATCAGTAGTGGGTCAAGCTGATCAAAACCTATACTGCTCATTGCACAAGTGGTTGTTCCTGTTCTTGTTGATTAAGGCCTTGAGAAGCTTACTGATGATACTATACTTTCAGAATAAAATGCAAAGATTTAAAAGATGTTCACTCAATAACATTTTCTTGAAAAGTTATTAGAAACACTTAACTAATAGGCATATAGGCATCATTCAAATTGTTAAGGCACTCTATACATTGGTATTTATAAAGGACTATAAAGATATGAAAAGACAGCCAAACATTTAAGGATAAGTCATAGGCTTTACCTTGTATCTTTCATCACTGATATGCTGTGAGGCAACAGCACGTGTCATTATTTTGGCATTGCGTTCTAAGTCCAAACGTGTGAACATCACTGGATAATTATATGGAGCATACTGCAAAAGGATAATGAATAGAGATAAAAATGTTTAAATAGAAAAAAGTGTCTTTTCAATATTGATGAAAAATTTAAAATTTTATAAAATAAATTTCAAATACTGTAAATAAATTATGAGTACACATTTTTTAAGCACAAGAGCCACTCAAGGTAGAGAGTTACTGAACAAAGTTGTTTTATGGACATAAGAATTGTAGATTATGAGGATATGTAGGATAGATAATGGTTGACCCTAGATTTGAAGAAGTTATATTGTAGTGGTCAGAGAAGTACTCTCTGGAGAGTCTTTTTCACAAAATGACAGTTCTAGGGAAGAAGTTGTCGAAATAGAACTTCCTCCTTATCAATAGAATATGAAGGGAATGAGGATGTTTCACCTCTGTGTACATGGCATGGTAGGTTTTAATTGTAAAGGTCTGAACATATTGTCCTTTTTTTGTCCTATAAAAATATATATTGTTTCAAATATTAGTCATAAATATGGAGGCATTGTCATGACCAATTATGAAGTAACTGTATGAAATGTCATTTTGAATAGAATTCCTCACCAGGTATAATACTGAATTGAAATTCAGGTCAAGAAACAATTGCTAATAGACTATAACATAAAATTTTATACCTGTTTGGCTGAATCCCTTTGAATTTTTCTGGCTAATTCCAATTGTTCTTGTAAGCTAGTAATTTTATCTTGCATTTCAATCATAACCAATGAATTATGCCTGTATGAAAAATTGATTAAAATAAGAATTGATCTTCTGTTTAATTAAGCAAAATTAATTAACATTATACAAGGTACTAGTCAAAGATTTATGGAATGTGACAAAAAATAAAAAAAATAAATTAATTCCCTAAATTTATGACTTTCTAAAATTCCTTGCATCTATGAGGCTTCACTGAAAAGTTCCTAGACTGACCAAGATATAAATATAAGTAGGCACACCACTTGGTAGACTAAAAGATCTGCAAGTGAACCAGAATACACCAGCTTGTCTTTTAGTCTACAAACTGGTGTGTCCATTTATACTTATATCTTAGTCAGCCTAGGAGCTTTCCATCCAACCCTTGTAACTTTCAGGATCTGGATAGTTCCACCTTTATATTTTTTTCTACATTTTATGGTGTGGAGAGAGGGTCATAAAATTTTTTTTTTGCTAAGCATATCTCCTATAAGTAAAAAGGTTGCAGACAATGGTCTTGCATTTCTTTGAAAATCAATTTTTCTATTTATTTTTCTTTAAATATTTTCCTTTTTCCATTAAATTAAAAATTGCTTTTAACTTTTTAAATTATTATTTTTCTAACTTTGTTGACAAGCATCATGTTATACTTAAAGTATATTTAAGTAAATTTTACTATTTACCATTCTACTACTTTCTTTCATAAAGGCTTGGCAATATATTTAAGTTACATATAAATAAATATGTCTGAAATAACATCAATTCTTAACTATTCTTTTTAAGTATTAAATAATATAACAATATAACATTGTTAAAAAGTGAAATAATATTGCTAATCAAATAGAAGCAAATATATAACAAAACATACAATCTTATAACTTTGGATCTGTGGCAAATCTAAGTGATGTAATAAATTAAGAAAAGTAATTAAATTTTACAAATCTTAAATTTTAAAAACTGTAAAAACAAAATGTATATTTCAATCTTTATAAGTTCAAAAAATTGAACTGATTCTAATTCTTCTTCTATATGATGCGTCTCTTCAGGATGTGGGCAATCATGGCTCTCCACAATTTCCTGTCCTTTGTATAGTTTGTTTTTTTTGCTCTATCTTACAATCCCTGTTCTGCCAACCATTTACACAAGCTCATTACACTGTTTTCCTTCCCTTCAATATGTCCTGTGCATGACAAATTTTCCAAGCCCTCTTTCCTCATCATATGCCCTAGAAATTACAATTTTCTTTTTGATTCTAAGCATCTGATTAATTTTTTGCCATTTTCCTTAAAACTTCATCATTTCTCACATGTTTGGACCATGATATTCTCAGCCTCCAAGAGAATCACATTTCTGTTGCCTCAAGTCTCTTCTTCATCTGTCAGGAGATTGTCTAGCATTCACTGCCATATAAGAATGGTATGACATAATAGTTCAGTACTCCTTTCTTTGTTTCTAATGGAATTTTCCTGTTTTTTTAATACTTTGCTTAGCTTTTGGAAGGCTTCTTTCGCTATCCCAATGTACCTTCAGATTTCAATATCACATTTTCTGTCTCCTGTTAAAACATTTCCTAAGTATTTAGATTTTTGTACTTGCTTTGTTTTGGTATTTTCAATTTGTAATTCACATGTTGGACTATTTCTTTTGATGACAACCATATATTCTATCTTCTTACAATTGATGTTTAGTCCTTTCTTTTTGTTTTCCTTTACTATCTTCTGTAGGAGTACTTGTAGTTTCCTTTCTATGTCTGTTATCAATAATGTCTAATGTTGTTAAGATTATGACTGCCAATAATTATAGGTAGGACTTCTAATTCACTTAGGATTGCTTCACAGTAAACAATGTATAAGTCCAGATATAATTCTGTTGCATACTCTATTCATCAGAATTCAGATAAGTTTTATGTGGCTCATCAGGTTGATTGTCTGATGGAATTCACATTTGTTTGCACCTGGCTTCTTAGGCAGCACTATGAAAATGAATCTACTTAGGTCTTCCAGTATCTCACCATTGTCGTAAATTTAATCTATTATGTCTATAATATTGTCAATGCTAAAATCATCCAAGACTGCCATCATCTACATTATTTGGCTAGTGTTGATTTCATTTCAGATTTTAATATTTCTGGTCCTTTGATATTACTATATATTACAGGTTTCTCCTTTTATCATGGAAGAGTTCTCCAATGTCTCCATTCCATTTCTGAACTATATTTTTCTTTCTTTATAGGTATTCCATTTTTGGATTTTATGCATCCTGTCAATGAGCATGTCTTTTGTCCTGTTAGTTTTCTTATTCTTGTATGCATATCTGCTTTATCTATAATACTAATTCTTTATATTTATATGCACTTTTCATCGAGTCATTCCTCTTTTGCCTGCTTACACTTGTTTCTAATTTTTTTGTGCACTCTCCTATATTTGGTGCCATATGTTGGCATTGTTTTTGTCTCTTTTTCATCATGTTAAGAATTTCATGTCATCCATTCTTTTTTTTGCCATTTTTCTTTGGGATGATTTTGTTTGCTGATGTTACTAAAGCTTTTTTTAATCTGTCATCCATTCCTTTTTTTCCTCTAGTGAAGAGAAAAGACAATAACAGAACAGGTTTCAGGAAAACAGAAGATGGTGATTGATGTTGTATTTAAATTTTTGAAGATTGTAGGTAGCATGTAAACAAGAAACCTGAAGAGAGTTCCAGAGGCGAGAATTACAAGAAATGAAACTATAAGAATAGAACTCAGGGTTAGATCTAGCTATTTCAACAGTAAAACGATGAGGCCTAATAGCCAATCTAGTAGTATGCTTAAATTCATGCAGTTGAGGTATCAAGGAGTAGAACTCATTAGAACAACTGTCATGAAAACACTGAAAGACAGAGGTAAGCTATATTACGGTAGTAGGAAAGTGATTGAAGTCAAAATGCCAAGTCAGGACCAATAACAATGTACACTATTCTTTGGATTTTGTCAAGAATTTTGGGATATATAGCCAGAGCACCAGACAATATATGGCAGTAATATTCAATGCATAGATGAATGGTAGATTTATAAATGTGCAAGATGGATTCTGGTAAGAAAAATTGTCTGTCGTGCACAGTGAACCAATCTTTTTAGCAGCAATTGATCAAGCAATTGATTCAATATAAGCACTCCATATCATATCAGTAGAAAAATGAGATCAAGAAAGAGCAATGAGTTGCTCTATTGGAAGTTAGCATTAGCCATACTGATGGAGGACAAAAATGGTACTCTATGATAAATAAAAAAATAGCAGTTTTGTTTTGGAGGTGTTCAAAGTTACAAGCCATTTCTTGTTCTAGTTAACAACTAATCAAATGTCATTTTTGAGAGCAGCTGCTAGTTTTACTTTGTTGAATCTATCGGACTTATGATTAAAACAGGAGTAAATAGTTGTGTCTTCAGCATAAATATATAGTTAAAAACTGATGACATCTGGAAGGTTGTTGATGAAGATAAGAAACAACATAAGTCCAAGAATAGAGCCCTGGGGAAGCAAACCCACATTAATGTGAAATGATCAAGAAGCATGGTAGTTCAACATGACCCTCATTACCCAATTTGTTAAGAATGATTGGATTAATTCAAATATCCAGTCAAAGACACCATAGCCCTTGAGTTTGTGAAAAAGGCTAGCATGCCAAACCCTGTCTAAGTCTGCAGCCTGAGCCTCAGTGTTCTTATCTAAAGCTGGATAGACAAATTCAGTGATAACAGTTGCTCATTGGCAGTTGACCGAGAGAAACAAAAGCCACATTCTTTATCTGAAAGAATGCCATGTGAAGTGAGATACTTAACCAATTCAAAGTTTAATGCTGTTTATATATTCTCCTTCGAATTTGGATCATTGAAGAGTTTGTTGTACTGCAATTTGGGTACTATCTTTGTCTTCTTCAATTTCTGTAGCTTCACTCTAAAGTTACATTTACTGAAAGGTGGTTGCTCCTAGTTGGCACTCGGGCATGTTTTACAGTGTAAAACTGAATTTCTGAATCTTTTATTGACCATTGTGTAATCAATTAGGTTCTTTGTCTCTCTTTTCTTGTCCATATTAGTCTTGTAAGCTCTCAAAACCAGGTGTTGGTTACTAGATCATTTGCCATGCACCACTAGACCCATTTTTCTCCATGTTTGTTAAGAGTTTCTAGTCTGAATATGCCAGCTATTTCACTATCTTTCTCCTTCCCATAACTTAACATTCAAATCTCCCATGATGATTAAATTCATTAAATCAAATTAAAAAAAAATATCAGCTTGGGGCCCTATTTATGGTCAGTAATAGGGCATAAATAAAAACATTAATGTTTTAATTAAAATAATTAGTGCCAATAATTGAAAACTTTAGAGCTTCTGAGTTTACAAACCTTTGCTCTGCTTCATGTTTCTGAGTGTCTTCAATTATTTGACCTTGCCTAAAAATAAGAAAAAAATAACAATCCCGTTTTTCTAATTGAATATATGTCATGATTGATATAACAACAAAAATCTGAAAAATAAAAGCTATTTAAAATAAAGATAGTATATGCAAGATATTCCTTGCAACAAAATTAGTATCTAGCATATTTCCTTTTCTAAAGCCAACACCACAAAAATTGTCTTTTGTTTACTTTCTCATTCATATAATTTTAAATAGATTCCATTTGTATATCTTTGACACATTCTCAACATGAATTCAGCTAATATCTATGTTAAACTAATGGTTATAGTAAAATTAGCTTCCATGTTTTCATACAATATTCATTGACCAAAAAGTTAGTGTTACTGTCAGTGAAAATTTATAAAGTCTTTTTATTAAAACAATTTTTCAGGAAATTAGTCTTCTTAAGTCTATTAAGTATCATAGTCCTCTTTAATATTGATGAGAGTTTCTTTCCACTGTTTTTGTTTTTGGTAGTGTTGAAAGGTAACATCTTGATTATATCATTATTTTCCCTTTTTGTTACATGTGCTATTCATTTTAGTTGTTGCTGCTGTTGAAAGTTGAATGATGTGGTTCTTGTTATTTGGTAAAACTCATCATTTGTGATTTTGTAATGCTAATCTATAGGGTCTGATGGAAGATATTCTTCTTTAAGATTTGGAGGATTAATTTGTTTGAAAGTTTTTAACCATTTATCTGCAAGAATGGTTTTATACAGATGATAGTTTAAACATCTCTGAATGAGTTGGATGCCATGAATGACATCTATATGAAAGTTTAGATCTGACAAGGATAGTTAAGGAGATGATTCAGGTAACTGTAAACTGCCTTTGAGTTCACTTTTAGTATTATCTCCCTTTTCTTAATGACTTCCATTTTTCCTTTTTTTTTAGGAAGGGACATTCAAATGTTTAAGCCTAAAAATGTGCTTTAAAAATTAATTTTGATTCCATCAAGTACTCCATAATGTTATATTTGAATATGGACAGTTTTTTGATTCTGTCATCTGGATATGCTGTTAAGCTAAACACCTCTGTTCTTTTGATTCCAGGAGATCATGGCTTTATTTTCTACAGTTAGGTTTATATTAGTTTTATATTTGATAAAAAGAAAAAAAGGCATCCTCTTCAGATGAATGTGGATAATATCAGGTCAATTGTGGGGCATTGCAGTTTCACACAGTAAATAAAAAAGCTGAGATTCCTATTCTAACAAATAATCATTATGGTGGTGATAAAAAAAAACATTCATTAATATCAGCAAGAAAATTTAGTTCACATAATAATGAATATATGGGAAAATGTTCTGAATTATGAAAATAATTTATTCACATGACAAAAAAAGAAAATATCTTACAACTGATTGTAGAGATCCATCAGTTCTCTCATGGCAATTTTGTTTGGAGATGTACTTTTTTCTGAAGTCATGCTAGACAGGTTTTGTCTTTGGCTGTCTGTTGGTAAGCTCTCACTGTCAAGAGATGGATAACCTTTCTCGTTTGTCAACTGCTGAACTTGTTGCTGTTGAAACTGGGGGAAAAATTCCAACATTTATGTGACATACATTCATAATCTGTTGCAGATTATGAATGAATGGCAAGAGAATCAAACCAAGAACAAGAAACATATGATGTTTACTTACTTTCATTAACATGTGAACATAACACTTATATTGTTTCATGTGGTGTCCCACATGTGAACACAGCATTTATTGCATATCAATTCATGTGGCATCCCACATATAAAACAACATTTATCATGTATCAATTCATGTCACATCCAACAAAACAATTATTATGAGAGCAGACCAATAAGACTGACATACAGTTATGAACTGAAATTTTCCCTGTATAATGTTCAATCTGTGATTAATATTCACTTTTGAATTATGTGCATTGACAGGGAAAGAGATTATATTGAAAAATATTTGGTGTGTAAAATAAATGCTTTTTTCATCATTACTGATTTGCTAGGATAAATAATTTTTAAAGGAGTATTTTAGAAAATGATTTTAGTACATATATTCAATCATACATTTTTTTGTACAGCTTGATCTTTCAGTGATTAGCCTTCCATGCATAATACCAGAACATTGAGTGCAAGATTTGAATTATTCCATTTCGGGAAAAATGTCTTATATTCATTATGTTCAAAGTTCCCAGTGCCTTTCTTTCAGCAAAGTAGAATCTTTATAAAAAATAAAAAAATATAAATAAAAATTGTTGGAAACTTTTGTACACATCTAATAAATTGTAAATCATGTTGTCATCAGATGATAGAGTGGATTACTTTAGGTGTTAATAAAGTAGATGTCAAACAACTTAGAAAAGACAATTTAATGAATTTCATTGTCATGGTTAAATAATGAACTTATATATATATATATATATATATATATATATATATATATTGGGACTTACCTGATCATAAATCAATTGAGTAATATCTTTGAATGCTATAAAAAAAAAGAAAATGTATTACTTATATCTGTGGTATATAAAGATTTTGTGCTTTCATGGCAGAGAAGAATAAAAATTCACTAACCTGTCTTTGTGCCATCATATATCATTGAAATCCTGCAACTCAGGAATGCCAAAAAATTGTAAAAAATTATTTTCTTCTTTTTAAACAGTGATAGATGTGCACGCACGGTGAGCCTACTGACTCAGATAAATAAAAACAGTCACCAACCATAACAACAATAAGGTGTCTTCTCAACTCAGCCATGTTTTATCCTCTCTCCAAATCCCAACTCTCCTACTTCCATTCTTTTATTTGCAGAAACCTGGTATATAATCCACCTAGATTATTTCTTCAGTTTCTTCAAATGTGAAATCAAGCTCAATTTTTCTTTACAGATTTATTACATAAATGTTATGATAACACAAGATATTATTAAAATAAATCTAGTTTTATTTTTCCACATAATAAATATATTTTACAAAAAAATTAAAGATAATATTTAAAAATAAAAAGGAAAAGAAATCTGAAGGACTTACTCTGTTGTATACGTTTGAACAGCTCATCAGAATGAGTTTCTGTATCTTTATTGGTATTGTCTTCTTTAATGATGGAATCAATGTCAACAAGAATTTCTTGGTCATTTTTCACATCTAAAATAATGCAAACAAAAATCAATGAAATGAAATGTGATGTTTCAGTCACATTGAGAAACATAATAGTATGTTTTATATCTAGAGATTGCTGAGAAAATCCAACAAAAAATCTGCAATGTTACTGGTCCTGACCTGGTATCTTAGCTTTAGTCACTTTCTCACCACCATAACATAACTTCCCTGTGCCTTTTCTATATTTTTTCAGTCAATGAATTTTTAATGTTGATATGTTGACTTCACAAATTTAAGCATAGTACTTGACTAGAAATAATATTTCATAATTTTACTGTTGAAATTGCTAATTGTAACCATAAGTTCAATTCTAATAGTTTCTTCTCTTGCATCTATCACTTGTGGAACTCTCTTCCAGTTTCCTGCTTTACCAACAACTACACTCTCCAAAAATTTAATTGTAATATCTTCAGTTTCTCTGAATTCTGTTCTTTTATTATCCTCTCTGTTTCTTTCATGCTCAGTATCCCCTTGCATCTTTTATTACCTTGCTTGGAATGAAATGGTTAAATATAAAACTGCAAGTGAATGAATGTTATTTAATTTCTGCAGTAAATAAAGCTCATTAAACTTTATCGCTTAATATATCACTTCATTTCCTGTACAAAATGTTTATCCTGTCACTGAAGGTGATTCTGATTCCTGAACAATAGTGTGTTTCAATTTCATAGTTGTGTTGTTATATCCTGCTATGGCAACAGAAAACAACTTTGGGCGAAATTAACAATAAAGATACTGCAATTGAGAGGCCTTGAAAAAGAATGCAAAAAGGGAAGTAATATTAAATGTAAAGTGCTAAATGTTAATTCTCAAATTCTATGAACCAATGCAAAATTGTAAAAATCCCTACTCAACTACATGCTTTGCTTTTCTTGATCTTCATTTTCAATAAAAGAAAAAGAAGAAGAAAAAAATTAAATTACACTGAATATAACTTGCAGAAATTCTGCAGTATTTTTAAAAATTTTTCACACTGGATTCTTAGACAACCATAACCTTGAAGTGCACAAATTCATTTTTTCACTGCAAACATAAGCATAACTGCATCAAGTCATTTATATAAAATAGTTAACTGATTAATAAAATTTCACAAGGTCTAAATCTCTTGCAGTCTCGCAATGTTTTCCCTCATGGGTAAAATCAATTTTTTTTTGTAGCAGTTTATTGAACCCTTTACAGTTTGCTATTCATGTTAGCATATTTTTCTATGCAATCCATTTCCCCTCAGTGACACTTGAACCATGACTGGTTAATAAAAGCTCCTTTACAGGAGTTCATTGACTTCATTCAGTGGAGAGGCATTTTTCCCTTTTTTTCTTCCTGCAAAAATAGTATGTGACACAAAAGCATTCTAGTGTTCTGGTTATGTCACCATTTTATACAAAAAATGTTTTAATGTCTCAGCATTTTTCAAATTGGATTTTATGACATCTATTTCCTTTAATCATGTAGAACAGGACCAATGGAATTTCCATGCTTTTACTAATTTTTATTAATGTAACTAACAATTTCCATCTGGCATATTTCATATTATTATATCCTTTCAATGAAGCAGATGTTAAATGTACAAGAGTGTTATAACTTTTTCTATCTTTCTTTTATTTATTTCTAGAAATATGTATATATAGCTCAGAATGAGGCTTTCTGGAAGTTAAAAAAAGGGTTAGAGATTTATTCTGTCTGCTGCTGCAATATAAAGTATTTGTGGCCAAGTTAAATTTGTAGGCAGGGGACAGGCAAGCTATTACAGAGCCTAACATATGTAAGGAACAAGCAGAATTATAATATGATGATTATTAGGGGATAGTAGCAGTAAATAATATTAGTCAGGTAAGTAGGAAATACTTTCCCTCCAGTTGATTTAATATGCACATTACTTGCAAATGGTGACAAAGATTATTTTCTGTTATGATCTTCTAGTTCACCTAAAAAAGAATACATCCTCATAATTACATATTTACTTAAAACCTATCAAAGATATTTATCATAGTCACATTAAGAATATCAGTTCATAAATCTAAAAGTTTTATCTCTGTTCAAAATAGAAAAATGCGTCCAAAAGACAAAGATTTTCTGATGTCCCTGACATTCAGTGAATCATGACTACATTACTGAAAGGGATTCCAGAAAATGAGTTTCAAGAATGTTCCCAGGAATGATGCAATCATTTCACAAAGTATATAGCTTCACAAGAGGAGTACTTTGAAGGTAGCAGCAACCAATGGTGACCAGGTAAACAAACTCATTCTGGAAATTAAACTGTTTCACCTTGTATATACATCTAACAAATACAATTTAATTTTCATCTCTCTGGCAATACATGAAAGTATTTTTCTCTTTCCTTTGAACAATATTTTCAGATGCTTTGGAACTTAGTTTTACATTTTCATGAGACTCAATGCTAGCATATCAAAAGAAAAACAGTGAATTTGATTTATTTTTTCAAATTGAAATATAAAAGTAAAAACAAGAAGAGTGCAAGCAATAAGACATAAAAATTGTCAATATAGACTGACTAAAGCTACAATACCCACTATTCATTATATATTTCCAGCAAAATGTTTAATTGCAACCTTTTGATTTTACTAGCTGAAATAATATTTGGACCATTTTTATGAGAGATTTAAATTTTTATTGTTTCAAGTAAATTCCACAGTAAAATTCAAAAGGTCATCAGTACAAATCCCAATCTTAAATGAATATGTATTACTGATGGTAAATTAGAGGTGAATAAAACTTGATTTACAGGTAAAAAAAGCAGATGATGCAAAACTTCCATTGGTTTGTCTAGAAATCAATATGATGCAACTGGAAAAATACAATTGTAAATATATAAAAAACATTTCTACATACCTTTATGACTAATGAGTTTTGTAAGGTTTTCTTTAAACTGCATTATGATTTTGTACATTTGGTTGTTCATTGTTGAGTCTGTATCAACTCTGCGCAAAATATATATAAAAATTGATATTTCATTTTTTTAATGAGCAATATATATATATATATATATATATATATATATATATATATATATATATATATGTAAATTATACAAACACATGAGAAATTATGTCATATATGGTCTGGAGCTCCCACTGTTTGTCTTAGGGTTTTTGACAAAATCCAGAGACGAATATGCAATGTGATTGTCCCTGATCTGGCATCTCATTTACAGTCACTCTCTCACAGACATGCTGTCGTCTCCCTCTGTCTTTTCTACAAATATTTTCATGGTAACTGCTCTGATGAGCTATTTTCGCTAGTTCCCAAACTACATGAATTTAAATGTGTCACTAGGTCAGCATCTCGGTCCCACCCTTTCACTGTCAAAATAGTTAAATATAGCCGTCTCTTCTACTCCAGTAGCTTCATGTCTCACACTTCCCATCTATGAAACTCCCTTCCTCTTACTCGCTTCCCTGATACCTATAATCTTCAACTATTCAAATGCAATGTCAATCAACATCTCCAGAGCCTTGATCTATTTCCTGTCCTTCTTTTCATCCTTTCCTCTCTCACACCTCTTTACCCTTGCCCCCACTTTCTGTAACACCTTGCGTGCTAGTGGCACTCCCATCTTGCTTGGGGTGAAAAGTTAAAAAAAAGGAAAGTCACTAAATTTTTTTTTTTTTTACTAAAATCTAAAATATGATTTGACAATTTTTATAAAAGGTGTTTCCCAATGAAAATCAGAAAAGAAAATTGTAGATTAACTCTAAATTCTGAAGTTAGAAGTATTTTCTTTAAAAGAAAATTAAATTCTGAAATTAGAAGTATTTTCTTTTAAAAAAATTATAACAACAAAGTTAAGAATACAAATATCATCAGTTATCTACTAATTTAAAGCAAAAAGAATTATGTAAAGTTTGATATAAGTGTAAAGTTAATTTAAGATTAGAAGTTGTGGGTGAGAAAATAAAAATAAATTAGGATGATTTTTCAATACTATTTTTTGCTTTCTATTTGTAAACTCATAGTTTATATGACTTCAATAAAAATTGCTTCATTATTTTTTAATAAATAATATAGAAATAAAATATGATAAACTTATGTAATGGAAAATATGTTGTGTAATCATCAGCAATCATTACATTGTTTATGACAGATTAAAAAATATGTCAATTGAAGATATTTTTTATTTTATTTGTTTATTGCTCTGAATAAAATTGACTTTTCCTGTAAAATCTTTTCTCTCTTTATCTTATTATTCACTGAAAACAGTTTTTACTGAACAGAGACTGATTTTAAAATCTACCCATAAACTCTGTTGAGTGAGAAAAACAAATACAGAAAGATAACTACTTTCATAACTAATATATATATATATATATATATATATATATATATATATATATACTATATTTGATAAGTAATTGGCTTACTACTTAGCAAGTTTCTAATCTCATACTTACCAGATCAAGTGAATCAAATGAAATAAAATATTAACATTTAAACAAATAAAATAAGTCCCATGTTAGTCATTATCTTCCACACATATCCACATAAGTTGCACCTCTTACTCTATTTCAAGTGGCCCTTGGGCCTTGTACAGGGTGAACATTATTGTAAAAAAATTATCAATCACAAAAAAGAAAAATAATTTAAAAAAAATTAACATGTCTTCTCTCATAGAAGCTATCTGAGATAAAGATTTAAACTTATAAGATAATCAACCAAAATTTTTCCAGCATCTTTAGTAATGGATTGTAGATACTTGGGATCTGAAGTGAGTTTCAGTCTCAATAAATGGTCAAGAGAAGCAGCATCATTGAGAATACAACTGTTCATCATGACTGGAGAAAACTCATTGATGATGAAACATTACTAGCTTGGTATTGTGTTGCTTTTGTTATTAACCTAACATTTCAGCCAATTTCTACTCCAACCTTCTTCAGGTATACAATCTCTAAGTAAAAAAGTCTCTCTTCTACAGAAAAGGAATTGAACAGAGAAGAATAGTGTCTATTAATATACTATCATCTGAAATGTTTGGCTAATAACAAAAGCAACACAAAAGAACAAAAAGTCCAAACTCATGAAAGAATGGTGTTTTTGAAAATGCTCACTTCTGAAACATGCACATAAAAAAATCCTACATGTTATTGGTCCTGACCTGGCATTGTGGCTTCAGACCCTTTCCTTCTGCTGTAACATAGCTTCCTTGTACCTTTACTATAAATACTTTCACAGTAATTGTTCTGATACCTAGACTCTATGAATTTAAGTGCAGTACTAGATTGGCAGCAAGGTTTCATTAATTTACACTTGAAATGGTCAGATGTAACTGTAAGTTCTATGCTAACAGTTTCTTCTATTGTATTTCTTGCTTGTGAAACTCTTTTCTGGCTTCTTCCTTCCCAGCCAATTCTAATCATCAGAAATTTAAATGCAATGTCAATCATTATCCTCTGTTTTCTTAATTGTTTTGTTGTCCTCTCTCCTTAATATTAGTTTTTCTCATATTCTCTAACACTCAGTAACCTCTTGTGTCCTAGTGGCTTTATTGTCTAGCTTGGGGTGAAATTATACACACACACACACACACACACACACATGTACGTTGGGTAAGGTTGGTTGATTTAAAACATGTCCACTTTCATTGGCTTATTTAATGTTGAATTTTGCATGGGGCACCCAGTGCCAATCAAAATTAATACTCAGTAGTAAGATCATGGTCAGCCATATCAACCTCATTAAACATTATCGAATGCTGAGGCATCAGTAAATCATTTTATTATAAAACTCATTGAAAATGATTTTACTATGCAAGTGCATTAAAAATAATTTTAATATTAATATAATCTTACAATGTATTTTTATAATAAAATCATTTACAATACATTTTATAGTAAAAACATTTTCAATTTTATGATAATGAATTTCAAATTTAGTTTAGTTAAATTGATTTTACAACTTGTCAACCATTGTTGGGATATTGTTAGGTATAGGGCACTCAAGGAGGATCAAACTTACTATTCACCAGTAATGGTCAACCAGACTAAATCCACTAATCCTTACTTTGTTATATATATATATATATATATATATATATATATATATTAGCTTCCCTGTGCCTTTTTCTATAAATACTTTCATGGTAATTGTTCTGATAAACTTTCCTTTATGGTACCTAGACTCTATGAATTTAATAGTACTAGATTAGCAGCAAGGTCTCATTCTTTTACAGTTGAAATGGCTGTTAGATGTAACCATAAATTCTATGCTAACAGTTTCTTCTCTTGCACTGGAACTCTCTCCTGGTTTCTTATTTTCCAGTCAACTTTGATCTTCAAAAATTTAAATGTAATGTCAATTGTTATCTATTGTCTTTTTAATTCCTGTCCTTTTATTGTCCTCTTTCCTTAATAATGTTTTATTTTCTCATATTCTGTAAGATTCACTAACCTTCAAGCATCTTCATGGATTTATTGTTTTACTGGGGTGAAATGATTGTTTTTATATATATATATATATATATATATATATATATATATATATATATATATATATATATATATTCCCCACCATTAGTACTACTTTTTACCATTGTCATTGTTCTCATTATTGTAATTATTATTTTATTTTTACTATTTTCACCATCATTTTTGTTCCTACATATATTACCATAATTATAATTGTCATTATTGTCAAATTTTTACCATTATACTTTCTTTACCCATCAACATTAGAGCTGAATTTACTGCTAACACACCAATAACTATTATTACCAACTAGAATATCAATTATTAGCACTATCAATATAACTGCAATCATCTACAATACACAAGCAATCAGCACTAAAAATAAAACCATCATTACAACCATATTTACATACAGAACCTAAGCAATGGGGCAATGTAGGGCCCAGATGGGTAGAAATACAGTGCTGTTCGATAAAAGTGACTCACCTGATTTTTTTTACTAAAAATATTTTTTGTCTATTGTTTTTGAGGTTAAAATAATTTTTAATCTTACTAATATAAAGACCCCATCCCGATCACCTAGGAAAAAAGTTTAGTCACCATAAGGTATTCTATTGATAATTATAAATTGGATATAAATGAGATTCAGGAAAAAAACTGTGCAAAAAAAGTGACTCAGATATCGCATTCTAATGATTAAACTTGTAAATTTAAAGAACTTTTGACAAAATATTGAAAACTATTTTACAATACACCCAGAACAATATTCTAGATAATTCTAGAACAGCTTAAATTAAATCTATTCCAGAAAGCCTCATACAGTATTAAAACAGCTTGAAATAGCCACTCAAGTCACTAACCAGATGAAAGGGTACAAACACGCATCAGAACCACTTAAAGCATCTATTATTGCCCTCTCAAAAGCAGGCAAGTCTACGAGAGAAATTGCTATAACCTTGCAATCAACTGTCTCTCGAGTGCTTAGGGCACATAACGATGCCACTCCTGCTCCAAGGAAGGAAACAAGGGGACAAAAGAAAAAGATTGATGATAGAACTGGCAGGGTAATCAAGAGAGAAGTTGCGAAGAATAGGACTATAACTAACCAAGAAATTGCAGCCAGTCTAAGTGAAGAGCAAGGTGTTAGTCTTGCCTCTTCAATAGTCTGTCAGAACAAGGCTACAAATCTTGTACATGAAGGTTTAAGCCACTAATAAGCAAAGCCAACAAAGCCAAGAGACTTGAATGGGCTCACTATTACAAAGATTTCACCATAGAAGACTGGAAGAATGTTCTCTTCTTCAATGAAACAAAAGTTGAGCTAAATTCAAAGGATAAGGTGAGTCACTTTTATCAAACAGCACTGTATATGTGCACGTATACATGTGTGTATGTGTGTGCGAAAAAATGTTATTCCATTGGACGACACTGACGGATGATCTAAAAAAAGCCAAGAACACCCCTGCCTACCCCTTGTTAAAAGAACTTTGTTACATACAGTCTCAACACTGAAATAAGATTACAATTGCATATGTATATGTACTCAAACACATGGATATATGTCTGTGCCTGGTTTTGTATTGTTTATATGTGTGTGTTTGTGTGAACTATAATGCATACACCTGTATATATGTATGTATGTATGCATGTATATCTGCATGCATATGAGTTTCATCCCAAAACGGACACAGAAGAGAATTCACCTCCCACACCACCACCAAACATAATCAAACACAAGTTAACATAAATAAATTCAATTTTTAAAAAATAAATTAGTTTGTCTGAGAATCACAAAATTGTGAAACCCAGGGTTACAAACTCATATCCATACAACGGAATATATATATATATATACATATATATATATATATATATATATAGTAGAGATTAAACTGTTAGTATAGATGGGTATTCTGTTAAGATTGAAGAAAAGCAATTCATAATAAACAGATAAATCTGTAGATGAGTCACTAGAAGGGTTCCAAAAATCTCATGACCCAATGTGTATTCAAATTTTTACAAGGTATAAATCTATCCCAGGGCAAACAGATCTAAATAAAATTAGCTTTGTTCTAAGGAATAAAATGTATGTTGAAAAACAATAAAATATCACAGAATTTTCAAACTGAAATTATAAAACAAACTTTATGGAATCTTCTGTGCCATTGTTCTGAGATACTGGATGTAGATTTTTGTCACCATCACCTAAAATACAAAACAGAATTGATAAACATAAATTAAACTCTTGTTGAGTTTTGTTATTTTTTGTAAAACTTTGATTACATCTAATTAGGTACTACCAAAAATTTTCTAAAAATCCCTGATGAAAAAAAGGACCCAAACTTGATAAAAACAAAGTTTTATTGTCAAAATATTTATGTTATTATTAAGAAGAAAGACCAAAGTATATATTGTTATTTTATTAAATTTTTTAATTCTTTCTAGCAGGTTCAAAATTTTGGTTAATAATCTTGTTTTTCTTGCATCAGTGGTTGGGTCAAAGATTAATACTGGAAATTTTAACGTCATTTTTGGTGTTAAAAACACATCATCTTAGAAATTCTTGCAAAAATCAAATAATTGTCAGGTTTTAATGAAATTTTCAAGACTTATTCACAAATGAATGAAATTATTTTTGAAAAATCTTAGTAAAAATTTTTTTTTTATATCTGTTACCTCCACTTAATTTTAAGAAATTTCAAGAAATTAAAATTTCAGCCTCTTCATATTTATATTAGTTAAAAGCAGGACTCTTTGGAGAATTAAATCATCAACTGGTTTTTGTCAAACAGAAACACCATTTACTGAAAATCTGCTCTGAATCATAAAATAAAAAATACAATAAAATTATGACATTATTTAATTAGAAAAGCCTTTAATTGCTTTTATTAATAAGATATATTAAGAACACTATTGTCTAAAGAAAAAAAAAATTTCAATGAATAATGAATTTTTACAAGAAATGTTTTCATTTTGTTAAAATTTTAATTAGAATAATTTATTAAGTTTTAAGTTTTTAAAATTCTGTATTAATTTCAGCCTTTTAGATGATATTATTAAGGGAAAAATATATTTACTGATCATAGATGGAAAAGCTTAATACAAATCATCAAACACCAATATTTTTAAAAGAATTTTGAATTATTTTGTACAAATGTGCTGATTCTTGTAAATACAGGTGACCATACAAGATTTTTATCAGAAAATAAGAATGACAACTATAGTAAGTTTAAAGCCAACATTTCTAAAATTCAATAAAACAGATTACAGAGAATATTTTCATAAATTTTAAAGATTACTGAAATATATATAAAAAAGGTGCTCACATAGTTTTTTTAAATTATATTTTACAGATAAAGGCTGTCAACATGTCAACACAGCTACTGTTGGATTTTAAAAATGCATTTCTGTGATATTTAAAACTTAAAGTAAATAATATTTGTTTCAAATCAGATTAATTATATTTTAAATCAACTAAAATGTCTCAAATAAAGTTTCAGAAAAGTATATTTTATTTTTGTAAGATTTTTTTAATAAAGAGAACTACATTGTAATGAAAGATGACTAAAAAAGGACAGTAGTCAGCTATTTTAGAAAAAAAAATCCTTACAGTGAATTTGAATTAGTTTTTGAAATACAGCAAAATATTTTGTTCATTGGAAATATTAAATTTAATCAATTAGCCTGAAATTAAAACTAAAATAAAAGCTTCAAGAAAAATTTTTCATTTTTAAAAATTAATTTTAAACCTTAGGTATTATATTTTTTGTGGAGGTCCCTACATCTAATATGGCAAAATAAAGTAAAGAATTAAATTAGTTTTCATGCAATAAACTTGAATTTATTTCTGTATGTAAGATGATTCATTGTCCAGGAGAAAATCTTCTGTAAACTTTACTAGGTGCCTCAGATTGTTTATATGGATGTGTTTGTGTCAACTAAAATGTGTACACCTGTATGTATGTGTGTCTATGCGTATGAGAGTGTCACCCCAAACAAACACAGAAGTAGATTCCCCCTCCCACCACTAAAAATAGTCAAACAAGCATAAATAAATCCAAGTTTAAAAAATAAACCAGTTTGTTTGATAATCATATGTATGGGGTTGAGTGGTTAAGAGATTTTCTTTCTGATCATGAGACCCAAGTTCGAATCTCACCATGATTTATTAGGAAGGTGACTTTTATCAGTCTAAGGAGGTGCATGCAGCAGCTTTGGAAAATGCCTGTAAACCGTGGTGTGGGTTGACTCAAGCCTTCTGAGTGAAATTGGATAGATGGAACTGTTCAGAAGCTGATTGTGCTAGGATAAAGTCACGAGGGTTTCATTGTACTGGCATTGTTCAAAATGCTGATCAGGTTAGATTATGCACTCTCTTCTAGAAACTGTAACTAAGTAATAGTTGCAGTATAAACTAGATGGGCTCTATGGACATTGAACAAACACAAATGTGCTTGAGCAGACAGCTGCAACAGAGATTGGTTATCAACTCTAATAGCAGATAAGTATGCTTGAGAAATGAATAGCTGGCATTATATATATATATATATATATATATATAGAGAGAGAGAGAGAGAGAGAAAGAGAGAGAGGCACACACACATATATGAGTGGACACTGAGGTCAACACAGAGTGGCATAATATTCCTTCAGGCCATCCATATATATATATATATATATATATATATATATATATACATACATACACACACAGGGTGTGATGGGCAGATTGGTGTCTAAATTACACAAAAATGAAAATAACACTGATGTCTCATTTTAACAGATATATTTACTAAAATTATGAAAAAAATATCTTGAGTAAATTACTAAATAGTAAATTTATTCAATAAAATTGCCATTGGTTCAACCATGGCTTCCAGATGACTTCAGAATCTCCTGCATCGCTTCTGAACGGTCTTGTTTAAGTTGGTGAATGCTGCCATAATCCTTGCCTTCAGTTCACCTTAGTGTTACAAGGAGTTTTTTTGGTCGCTCGCTCAGCTGCACTCCACACATAATAATCAAAGTGATTGCAGTATGGTGAGTTAGGTGGCCAGATGTAAGGGGTGATTCTCCTGCTTGTGCAGCATGGTACAGAGTCCTGTTGCCAGACATAGTATCATCCAGCAGCCACTCTCTTGACCCAGGGCAGCACTTGATGTAGACCTCTGTGTTGAGTCTGTGGCCCTGTGGAAAGATTAATCGAGGCATAACATCACCATCACTAGTGATCATTCCAATCACCATTAGACTCATCCAGCTATTTCCAAATCCTCTGCACTGTCACTAGATTAACACCAAAACACTCCAAAATGTTCATATTGGAGCTCCCAAGCAGTACAGCATACCGTTTTCAAATTTCTGGCAGAGTGAATTGCATCATGGCTCTCTTTTTCTCACAGATGGTGCCCAACTGACCCTACAATACTGTGCAGTCAACAAAATCAAAAACAAACAACATGCATACACACACATTGTCTTTTCTAAATTACAAATCACTTTTTGCAAACCAGGCTGTTGCAGATGTAATAAATATCCCAATTTAATGTCATGTGACACATTCTTATCCATCAAATTTTACTTTCAAATAAAATGTAATGAGACTTTTAAAAACAATGTACCACTTAAAACACTTTTGATTTTGGGGATATTTTTATTTATGTCACATCCAGTTTTGCAGAAAGTGATTCACAATTTTGAAAGATGATGCATAAATTTAACAGACATAAAATGTATATCCTTTTTAATAAAATTTGTTTGGAAGAACCACTGCTACCTAATTATACTATATAGGTATCTCCAGAGAGTTTTCTTGGAATTGATAGTGATTTCCAGTTGCCTTCTCCATAGTGATTTATTCAGACACTACCACTAGTTAGCTGTCCAATGACTTGTCAAAAATACTTCCATCCTTTGATAGGTCTTATTTTTCATCCTACAGGGTTGCTAACAATCTGCTTCACTCACAAGAAATGGAGTGGTTGTGCCAGTTGAGTCGCCGACCATCCAACAATAGTACACATACAGATATATGCCCACACATTATATATGTTTTAACTTAAAATGCTAAACAATATTATGATGATTTTTTTTTTATATTTAGTTCTACATCTGTAAAGTTTCCAGTTTTAATGTCAAGAGGAGGTTCAATAATTTGCTCAACCTCAGTATCTAAAATGTCAATTATATTTCCCCCAAGAGATTTTTAAATTGGTCTTACCATTTATTCAGTCTGACTATTGGCCTTTAGTGTGAATTTAGTTGCTGATTTTCTGCCACTGATCTCATTGACAGTTTTCCAAGCAAGAGTAGATTGTTTGTTGGCAGCAGTAAAATTGATGAACCAAAATTTTTCCTGGGTTTATTCAGCTTGAGTATCTTTATAAGACTTCTTTAGTTGAGCAAACGCTTCATTGAAGTCTTGGATAGATTTAAGGGATGGATTTGAATTTCTTATGGTGGTTTTTTCTTTCACATTAACCCTTTTTTCTTAAGATATAGTGTCCATAATATATTTTATACCAAAAAGTAATTAAAAGGTTTTCTAATTAAATAATGTCTTACTTTTATTGCATTTATTCTATGATTAAGAGCAGATTTTTTGTAACTGGGAGTCCAGTTTGACCCAAAAAATTTCATGATTTAAATTCTTTGAGGACTTGTCCTTATAACTAATACAAACATTAAATTTTACAAAAAAGAATTTCTCAAAATGTCATGAAATTAAATAAGTGGAGGGTAAAAGATTTAAGAAAATTTTTTTTACAAAGATATTCTAAAAAAGAAACATTTCAAAAATATTTGAAATTTTCATTAAAATCAGGCAATTATCTGATTTTTGCAAGAATTTCAAAAGCAGTGTTTTTTGCCATAAAATTTCCCATACTAATTTATGGTTAATTGCTGGAGCAAGAAAAACAAAATTTTGAACCAGGTTGTTGCATATTTATCTTTAAAAATCCCTGTTTTGTCATTTATTTCCAATCTGACCTTTTGTAATCTTCAGAAAAATGTTTGTCTTGCTGATGGCTTTCATTATTAGACGAGGTGTAGCCATGCCCGTCAAAAATGATGGCAATCATTAGAAAGTTGTAATAGTAAGATACAATGAATTAAAAATCTTAAAACAATGTACTGAGATTCAGTAGAGTGGAGATAAAGAATTCACAACTAAAATAAATGCCAATGAACCATTTAATTAATATGTTCCCTTTATATTTTTTAGACATTCAGTGGTATCTATGATTGATTAAGTACTCCTGGTATTATATTAATTGCTTTTCACTCAATATTGTTTCATGTTAAAAATTTTGTGTTTAATATAACAATGAAATTGAAATATCTCTCAGAAAAAAAAAAGATTAGCAACAGAATAACAAAGACAGTGATGACAAAGCCTATTTCAAGACTAATTTTAAGCAAGACAATCACATTATAGACAAAGGTATCGGAGTGGCTCACATGAAAGGCTTCAACAAAGCTGCAATTGAAGAAATGTAGACTTAAAGGAATTAATTAACTAAATTGTTCATTTTGCTTGGGAATTTATCTTGTCTAAATGCAGATAAATATTTTATTTGTATAGATTATTAAAAAAAACTAAGGAGAGTAATCACTCATAAATTTACTAACTTAAGTTGATTTATCTCCCTATCCACCACAGATGGGGCAGGTAATATATAAATACATATTGATAATTAGTATATGGTCTGATTGCTTGCTTGTTCAAATGAAGCCTTTTTCTACCTGTAAAGTAGCATTTATATAACAAAGCTTGGGAGTAAATGCAAGTAATGTATTAAGGGAAATAAAAATTATTTGGATTAAGGATTAACTTTTCTTATCAATTAAAATTAAAGTTCAATATAGTTGAAAGGAATAAACTAACCAATATCATCTTCACTAATTCCTTGAAGTTCTTGAGGTTGGTGAAATGGCATTCCAGCAACTTCCATATTAGTGTCTTTCATTTTTGGACAGAGCTCTTCTTCAGGGAGTATCTGTTAAAATATATGCACAACATTTAGTCCAATAGAAATCAAAAAAATCATATGTGTGTGCATGTGTGTGTGTTTGGGTAACAATCCCTCTTTTATAACTGTTTCATTGAAGATGACTGACAAGGCACTGTGATTAAGCTTTTTATTATATTTTTCTTGTGTTCATACAAGTGAATTCATTTTTTAAGAAAGTGTGTAAGAACTGTCCAAATGAATTATAGATCCAAGCACTTTCAATTAACCAATTAGCCATTATTAAAGATGTTTTTTTGTTTGTCTGAATGTTTTTTTTATAGTAGTAGGAATATTTTAATTTTTGAACACAGTCAGCACATTGTGGTTGTGTTCATAATTGGTATTAAGACTTGATTTCTTCTTTTTTTTTTAACTCTTCCATCATTTTTAACCATTTTCTGAATTTAGATGAGATTCAGACAAATAAAAAAGATATCCTTGATAATAGTTAATAGATTAGCTGAAAATTTGGATAGTTTTTACATACTCTATGTCCCCAAAAAGAAATCATTTATACATGTGCAAGAAAAATATAATAAGATGCATAATCACAGTGCCTTGTCAGTCATCTTCAATGAAACCTGTATGTGTGCATATATGTGTATATAGTGTACACACACACATAACATTGCATAATAAATAAATATTTACAGCTCTACTTTGTATTGAGCTTTGTTTTAAATTAATGTTTTGAATGCTGAAATCTTACTCTTTGTTCTTTTACATTTGGATATATATATATATATATATATATGTCGCCAAGTAGTTAGAACATTTGAATTCTAGCCATGAGATTTGGGTTAGAATGTTACCATGGTTGATATGTCAGGAAGGTGACTTCTTGATGTTATCAGTTTGGGGAGGTGATCTCAGTGTGTAGCACCCTTGGAAAGTGCATGAAAGCCATGCCATTTGATTGATTGTGAGTGAAATTGTGTAGATGAAATTATTCTGAATCCATTGATTATTGTGCTATCACAAGTCACAAGTTATCATGACTGAGGGTTTGAGTGTATTGGCATTGTTCAAACTGATGATCATGCCAGATTATGTGCTCTCTCTTTCTCCTGGAAATTGTAACTAAGATATGCTCATCATAATTGAACTATAAACTATAGCTAGATTCTGTAGGTGTTGAACCAACATAAATTTGCCTGAGCAGGTTTCAGTGACAGGTATTAGCTAGCATTCCTAGATGAGCATTCCTAGATGAATGTGCTTGGAAAACAAGAGTAACCAGCCATTATATATGATAAAATGACTGGTATGAAATATCCAAAGTATGTAAGATTGAATTTTTGAAAACCAGTTGGATTTTTTCATTTCTGTTGTCAATGTTTCACTCTGTAACAACATCTCTGGGACAAGTGAAAAAAAAAATCTAAGGAAGAAATTGTTACCATAGCAACATTCCTAGTTAGAAATGATATGGTTAATAATGAAAAAGTTTGAAAATAAATATCTACAAAAAATGAGATTTGTAAAAATGAGAATATATTAAATAAAATGATGATTTAATATAGGAAAATAAATGTTATTTTTCTTCAGATTTTTTAAATGTCTTACAGAGCAAAACGTTGAAAAAAGAATTATAAAAACTTTAAACATAGGTACCTCTACGAAATCGCTAAAAAAAAAGAGCATAGTCTGATGAAAAAGACGCCAAACTTTATGAAAACAAAATTTTATCGTCTAAATGCTTATGTTTTTATGAAGAGGATAGACCAAATGTTTTTTTAATTATTTTTAAAAAATTTTTCCATCTTTTTAGAATATTCTAAATTTTGATTTAAAAACTGTTTATCTTTGTTGCAACAAGGGGTAGTAAATAACATAGATAATATTTAGCGCGTTTTTTATGTATTACACACATTAATTTGGAAAATCTTGCAAAAATAAAAATAATTGTCAGATGTTAATGAAACTTTCAGAAACTATTCACAGATGATCGAAATTATTATAAATATGTTGTTTTTTATAAAAGTCATGGCAGAAATATTTTTTTTTCATTTTTATTAACACCCCATAACTAATTTTATGAAAAACTCTAGAAATTCGATCGCGCCGCCCCTTACAGATTGCAATAGTTAAAAGCACAAGGCTTTGAAGAATGCAAATCATGTATTTTTTTTTTTTTTTAATTGTGGCCAACATACCTGAAAATCAGCTCTGAATTGTAACATACAAAACTCAATAAAACAAATATATTATTTAATTTCAAATGCTTTTATTTGTTTTTATTTGTTTTTATGAATATGGACAATATTTTCTGAAAGCAAAAAAATTTTTCAATGAAAATTGAATTTTTAATACAATTATTTGTTATTTCTTTTAATTATAATAGATTTTTACATTAAGTTTTTAAAAATATTATAAAATTAAATAAAAGCAATGCCGAGCTTTCAATTGTGTCCAGATGAGATTGTCATTGTCTAGCGCTTTGAAAATTGTATCATTTGGACCAATCGGATTAGCCAACGTAATTAAAAAATGTAACTTTTGTGCTTATAATGGAGCGGTAATTATAAAGTACGGAAGAACAACCAGGATACAATTTAGTTGCATTATTTGAGTTCAGCATTGTTCTCCGCTCTTAAGGCCTTTACTTTTGCGAAACATGTATGGAGAAGTTAATTTGATTTTTCAATTTCAACTGAGAAGGGTACCTATAAGTATCAGTATCATCTTATGAAATTTAACTACTGCTAAACTTTAATTTATATGATCTTATTTTGATTTTAATCTCAGTTATGTCATTTTTCCATAAATGAAATATCAAAATTAATAATAAAATGAATGGAAATACAAATAACACAGTAAAATGTAATAAATGTACATAAAATTATAGTATTTTATGTACACTTCTGATAAAAATTCATAAGGTACGTATAAATTAATTAGATACCTTTTACTTATGAAATTTAATCTCACTCTTAACAGTCTTATTTTTTAATTTCTTTATATTTTCCATAAAGCATCATAAACGTAAAGATGAAAGCTAAGTACAAAAAAAAAAATGAAAAATTAGAGCGCTGAAAGTTTTTCTTAAAAGTAACGAGGTAAATAATTTGTTCATTTAAATCTAAATAATTTCACTTCCTTCCATCCGTAGAAAGAATTATCCTCCCATAAGTTATCTAAACGTCATGAATCACAGCTGTCATCACCTGTCAAAGACGCGAAAAGTTATGACCTGCTTTGTTTTATTTTCAAATTACATTTTTTCGGCGCAGAAGATAAGTTAAGCTTGGTTCAAAATATTGTAAATAAACATTATAATTTCTGATTTTATTAAAATCAGTTTTGAAAAAATGATAATTGATTTTTAAAAGAATATCAAAGTCAGATTTTCATCTTTTTATCAAATGATTGAAAATGATTGATTATCTGTCCTTTTTTTTTTGACAAAAACAAAACAAACTTTTTAATGAAAATTTCAGACGTGCTAGGAACGATTAAAAAATGTAAGAAAATACCCCAAAAATACTTTGATCTTTCCTCTTTAATAATAATATGAACATTAGACGATAAAAAATTGTTTTCGTCAAGTTCAGCGTCTTTTTCATCATGCTATCTCTGTTTGTTTAGATTTTTGTGGAGGTACCTATTTAAACATCAATCTTATAAATATATGTGCAAGGTGCGATGAGTAAATTGTCGCCATTTTATATTTTTAATTTCATGCATGTGCATTGTTTTTGATTTTGTTGACTTATAGTAGGGTCAGTTGGTATTGTCTATGAGAAAAAGAGCACCATGGCACAATTTACTCCACCAGAAATTTGGAAATGGCATGCTGTACTGCTTGGCATTCATGCCAGAAGCTCCAATATGAACATTTCAGAGTGTTTGGGTGTTAATCTGAGGACAGTACAGAGGATTCAGAAAGAGTTGGATGAGCCTAATAGTGATTACGAAGGTATTTGGAGTGATCACTAGTGATGGCAACATTATGCCTCCACTCATCTTCCCACAGGGCCTCAGAATCAACACAGGGGCCTACATCAAATACCTTGAGGAGCCAGTACTGCCCTAGGTCAAGAAGGTGGCTGCTGGAATACCCTATGTCTGGAAACAGGACTCTGCACCATACCACACAAGCAAGAGATCCCAGTCATGACTGTTAGACAATTTCTGCAACCACCTCAGCCCTTATATCTGGCCACCTAACTCCCTAGACTACAACCCCAGTGTGAGGTGCAGTTAAGCGAGAGACCAACAAAACTCCTTGTAACACCAAAGATGAACTGAAAGCAAGGATTATGGCAGCATTCAACAACTAAAACAAGGATATCCAATGGATTTCTATGTTACATTTTCTGTTGCCTGTTATAACACTTCACAGAATTTATTTAAAATGTCTGTACTTGCTTGATTCTGACATCTTTAATTCATAGCACTTGCATGTCTGCCTTGCTAATGAGCATATATTCTATCTTACAATTTCTATTCCTTTACTGATATTAAATAAAAAGTCTGTTATGTCAAAGAGTTACCTCATTTTTTTCATTTGTACTGAGATCAGAAGCTGAAGGAATGGCAGACTTTTGGTCTGAAAGGATTACAGGATCTGGTACCTGGCAAAACGAAAATGAAAAATATCAATCCATTCTTTTTTCTGACAGCATTAAAAATAATACTTTGTTTTAAATACAAAAATAACCTGGCAATATGCAAAGTTGCTAAGATCAACATGATATAGAAAGTCAATTGTGTATTTATTGAAGACCATTTATTAAGAATGACAGAAACAAATATTTTCAACTTAAATTTCAGCTTTTAAAATTTCCTGATAAACTTTTTAAAATTTTCAGCCCTACTCTAATTGCAAGCATATTTTGAAGAAATTAAAAACCACAATGGCATCATTATTTGTGGATTCAAAATTATTTAAGAGAAATAAAAAAAAATAAAATTAATTCCATAAAACATCATGCAAATTTTTATTCTAGAATTAGTTTTGAAACCTCCAAAACACAGTTTATACACAAACAGCTGATTATAATTTAAGGGTTACATTCTTCTCTACAGTAAAATGTCTAGTTCTGATCTGATAGTTGGTTGATTTTATCAACACATCAACCTCTATGGGTTATTTGCTGTTGAAATCTAAATATTTGGTATGCATTTTTTTTTTTTTTGAGATAATAATAGTTTTAGGGATACAAATCTGACTATCCATAGCTAGAGGAAGAAGTAGTGGATTCATACCTTTCCCAAGGATATTTGTGCATAAGCAAATATAATGAACCAAACAGGAATTGGAACTCGGCTCTCTGATTAACAATTTTGAGTCATTATCTATTATACCACCTGCACATCTAAACTTACTGACCTGAGAGTTATTTATTTTTCTCCTGCAATGAAATAAAAAAAAATGTAAAAAAAAAAAATGACTTTGTTTGATTTACTTATGATTGAATAAGAATTAAATAACAGTCACTTAATGTAAATGGATTAAATGGTCGTTGTGTGCTAATTAATTAAACAATCACTATATGCAAATGTGTCTGGTATTTAATCTACCTTATTGGTTGACTGTTGAAATTGTTAGTTGTAACCATAAGTTCTATGCTGATAGTTTCTTCTCTTGCACTTCTCGTTTGTGGAACTCTCTTTGGCTTCCTGCTTTCCAGTCAAACACGATCTTCAAACATTTAAATGCAATGTCGATCATCATCCTCTGTCTCTTTGAATCCCTGTTCTTTTATTGGCCTGTTTCTTTCACTCTCAGTAACCCCTTGCCTTCTAGTGGCTTTTATTGCTTTGCTTGGGGTGAAACGATTATAAAAAAATTACTTACCTTGAAGTTACTTGGCTTTGATGAATGAGATTCTGTAGTTGAAGAGTTTTCAACTGAAATAGCAGTATCACTAACAGATGTTGTAGTTGCTATTTCTTTAGCTTCAGGTAGAGCTCTGTGTAGATCTTCCTGATAATTTTCACATGGCAAATCTAATGTTTTACTCTCTATGTTTACTGGACATTGGGATTCTTCACTAACATTCAAACTATCTATATTCTCCTGAGTGTCCTGAAAAAGAAACAAAGAAACACTAATTATATTTCTTGTTATAAAACCAGTGATTGTTATATTTACATGTGTCTTTACAATCAGGCAAATGTCTTGATCCTGGAGACTGAAAATTAGTTTATAAAATTAACTTGAATTGAGGATGAGTTTGGAATAAGTAAAAAATTTAAATATCTTGGAACTGTTTTGATGAAAAATGTGATGAAAAAATCCAAAGGCACATCAGAATAGTGAAAAGTGCCTTTCAAAAGTATTAAAAAACAGGAAAATTTTGTTAGAAGAAAAGAGTGCTGAAGTACTATATAATATCTAACCTTCTATATGGCAGTAAATGCCAAATAATTGCCTCACAAAAGATGCAACAGAGATGTGGTTCTGCAAAAGTATGCTGATAATACCAAAGACAGAGCATGTGAACAATAAGGAAGTTTTTAGGAAGATTTTTCTCTCTAGAATCTATCTTACATATCTATAAGTCTACTAATCATCCATGCTTAGAATATTGATGCTGCATGGGGTCTGGTGCTACTGTTATATATTTAGAGATACTTGATAAAATCCAATCCAAGAATCAGCAATATTAGTGGTCGTGACATGGCATCTTGGCTTCTGTCACTTTCCCACTACCATGAAGTTGCTTCCCTGTGGCTTTTCTATAAATACTTTCATGGTAATTGTTTGGATGAGCTCTTCGCTATGACACTTAGACTTTATAAATTTAAGTGCAATACTAGATTGGCAACAAGGTCTCATCAATTTACAGCTGAATTGGCGAATTGTAACCATAAGTTCTATGCTAACAGTTTCTTTTCTCACACTTCTTGCTTGTGGAACTCTCTTCAGGTTCCATGATTTCCAGCCAACTTTAATCTTCAAAAATTTAAATTGCAATGTTAACTGTTATTTATTTTCCGCCTCTTCTATAGTTCTCCTTCCTTAATAATGTTTCTGTTTTCTAATTCTTTCACCCCCAGTAACCCCCTTGTGTCTTAGTGGCTTTGCTGCCTTGCTTGGGATAAATTCAATTAAAAAAAAACCTACCTAACAACCTTGTCTAAATGGATGGTTGCACAGATAGTGGGAAGGATATTAAAAAGATAAACATTGCTAAGAGTTACAAAGGATAGAAAGTTGTGGAGAGCCATAAATTAGAGGGGTTCTAATTGTAATCATCTATGTAAACATTTATTTATTTCTAAGAAAAATATTAAGGAAAGTGCCAGTGGCTATCTAGTTATCAGCATTGAAAATGTAATGGTAAGTTGAGTTCAACTCTGAATAAGAAGATCTATATTCATTTTGCACTAATGCCCTTGGGAAAGAATAAGAATAAATTTTTTTAAAAAGTTCTTGATTAAGAATTCATATGCGGTAATTATGTAAATAATTATTTTGAAAAAAGGATTTTTCTCAGAAATCTTTCTAGAATGGAATTTTGTTTTATATTTGTTTATGTTTAAAATATTTTAATAAAGATAAAAAAATAACTATTTTCATAATCATTTGGAAGCAACAATTCTGATAGAATCAACATTCCTGCACTAAGAGATGATGTGGTTTCTGTTATTTGGTAAAATTCTCTGTTTGTGATTCTGTAGCACATTTCCACAATGTTCAAAGAAGGATGGTCCTTGATAAGACCTAAATGCTTCATTTGCTCAAAGCCATTTTTTAACCATCAGTCTGAGAAAGCAGTTGTATACAGCTGATAGTTTAGATATTTCTGAATTTGTTTGGTGCTATGAATGACATCTGTATGAAAGTCTCAATCTGATGAGACTATTATCCTCTATACTAAATTTTTTATAACTGATCCTTATACTGAGGTATTTGAAGTTTTTAGTATTTACTAATTCCACATCCTGAATTTTTATGATAGATTCAATGCATGTGCCAAACTGGCTTTCATTCCAATTCCAGATCAGTTTCTCTCAGAATGGTTTATCTTGAGTTGTATATCATAAGCATAGCCCAGTGGTTCTTAACATTTTTTTTGTCCAATGCACATTTAGAATAGTTTTATACTTGTTTAAGAAATTTTAATAAAGATAAAAAAAATAACTATTTTCATAATTGCTTGGAAGCAACAATTCTGACAGAATCAACATTCTTGCATTTTTTAATTAATTACAAGTTTCATGTTACAAAATAGTGTATGACTGTATTCTTACCTTGGCCAGGTATTTCTGCTCCTCATATTTATAAAAATCTGTTATTTCATTTATTTATGTCCTTTTATTAAAGATAAAGAATCAAAAGCCTTCTTATAAAAAACTTGATAATGATAAAGACAGTTTATTAATAATTTTGTTTTAAATGTGCAACAACTTATTTGAAAATTGGAAAATACAATAAAAAAAATCAACTTAACAGAACTTATTGGTTGAATTTAATACAAGTTGTTTAGATATATCATTTAGAGACTTGTTTAAATATATAAATCTACAGAGACTGAAGCTATATTAAATACTTTACTACTTATATAGATTTGCTGTACTGTTACAGGTGTGTGTTCTGCTACTGATTGTGTTTTATGTTTCACTATTATTTCTAAAAGTCTAACATGTTATGACCCTATGATGTGTGATAACTCAGTTGAGGATGCAAAAGACTGAAGGAATAATCAGCTGATGTTCTTATGTTGATGATGCTTTAATCTAGAATGTGTCTTCTGTTGTTTGACAGTGATGTTAATTTCAGATATTCTTTTCAATACCTTCTTTAAAACATGGAGCTAATATTCAAATGTTTTGATTCTTTGGATGAATTAATACTCCTTCATTATGCCTGTAAACATGGTAATGTTAGCCATTTCTTTGTAAGGAAATATTCAGCATTCATTGAATGAATGACGAGTACCGGTGTCAATTTAAATTTATAAAATCTTTCACTTAACACAATTTTTCAGCAAGATAGGTTTCTTGAGCCCAGTAGCTGTTATTACTGTTTCCAGTATTGTTGGGGCTTCCTTCCTTACCTTTTATTTGAAGTAGTGTGGAATGTCAACAATAGTTACATGATTTTTTCTTTTTGAATTACGTGTGCTATTCATTTTAGTTGTTGCTTATGTTGAAAGCCCTCAAGTGATATGGTTTCTGTTATTTGGTACAATTTTTTGTTTGTTATTGTATAGTGTTAATCCATTAGTTTTGAAGAAGAATAGTCCTTGCTAAGACCTACATGCTTCATTCACTCAAATCCATTTTTAATCTTCAATCTGAGAAAGCGGTTGTATACACCTGACAGTTTAGATATTTCAGAATGAGTTTGGTGCCATAAATGACATCCATATGAAAATCTTGATCTGATGAGGCTATTTAAAAATTTGACTCAAATTTTTTTAGGTTAATGTTTCGGTTTTGTAGCAATATGTGGTTTTGGCTGAAACTACCCCTAGTGCAGCCTATTCTATTTTCAATTTCCTTATCTTCTATACTAAATTTTTTATAACTGATTCATACACTGATGTATTTGAAGTCTTTAGTATTTACTATTTCCACATCCTGAATTTTTATAATAGATTTAGTGCATGTGCCAACCTAGCTTTCATTCCAATTCCAGATCATAGTTTCTGTTTTGGAAAGGTTTATTTAAAATCCTATTTCTTGGAACACTTAGTAGAGAATGTTGATTTTTTTTGTTCAAGATCATTCTTAAATAAATTATGAAAATATAATCAGCATAGCCCAGTGGTTCTCAACCTTTTTTTCCCCAATGCACCTTATTTACCATATATCAGAATGTCATTCTCCCCTTTACGGACTCAAAAGGTGCATTTCAAATAATAAGCATATTATTGAAAATCTTCATTCTTTTCCATATTAATTCATATACATGGATTAATTTTATAGATGCAGTTTTACAAATTTAATAGCAATAGAAAATGTTGATGGATTTTTAAACTTGAATACGTGTACAGTAATTTGTTTTAATTCATAACTAATTATTAAATAAATAAACTGAAGCATAAAACAAACGTTCAATAGAATGCCAGGATATTCTAATTCAATAAACAAAATTCTGTAAATAAAAAAATAAAAAGTAAAAGATTTTTTACACCCACCATGAAATTCCCCCTGTGAGAATTACTCTCTGGTTGAGAACCCCTGATATAGCCCCTCTTATCATCAGTACATTGACCTTGAGAAGGAAAGCAAGAATATTGTTTTCTATTAATAGAGGTTCATTTGGGTTGTGGTATGGAATGCTTAAATGATCAGTGCCTGTCTCTTCACATCTGTACCTGTATATGCACAGGGGGTAGTCTAAGAAAAGATTCCCTCTGAAGCCATTAAAAAGAATCATCTTCACATTGATCAATTGTTTGTTAACCATCTTTAGACAGCAGTTGGATTATCTTGTAAATGTATTACTTTAAATAAACCTCTCCTGTGCATCTTTGCTAAGGTACTTTTCAATGTTTACGAGAGGGGGATGGCTATGTGGTTTGGGCAGTGGACAGCTTCCATATACCCAGGCCTAGGCTTTGAAGCGGTTACACCAGTAACATCACTAAAGGACTGAATTTTAACCAAACAGGATGCTACCATAATATCATAAGATAATGGATGCCTACCTATATGTTTAAGTGAGAGTCTTGAAAGTGAGCATATGTGATCATATATTTTTGATAAAGATCAAACTAACCTCTAGATAAAATTGAGTGTGTAGTGCTGCCATGTTGAATCCTTTACTATGAGTTCTGCTCTTGATGGCATTTCATTTGTTTTGTCATTATTTCTAAAAGTTTAACAGACAAATTCAAATAACAGAATGCAACAATAATTATAGAAAAGAATATTTTTTAAATGCTGTCAACATGAGTAAACTAGTATATCTTATATAACTACATGACAAAATTGATTACATACTATTTTACTTTAATATATTCATTATTATCTATTGTGAAATGCATGAAGAAATTATCAAAGATTTAAAGTGCAATTTTTTTTATAAACTGAATTTTCTGATATATCTGGGAATAGAGAAAACTTGGACTTTCATGGTTTCCAAAAATACAGTATCAAAGCACATTTTTTCTTTTTTAACTACGTTCACTCTACAGCAATATTTATTGTTTAAAAAGTGATGATTAGAATTGTAATAAAACTTAAACATATGATTAAAGGGAATTTGTATATTGTTTTTTTTTCGTTCTCGAGAATTTACAACAAAAACGAAATAAAAAAAAAATGGGACAAATGGATAAGACTAGAGAAGGTAAAGATGAAAAACATTGTTTTGCTGACAACCCAATGATTACCAAAGATGAATTATCCTACGATAGCAGACTTTTACAAACATCAAAAAAATACTTTTTAATTTTTTTATTTAATCTTCATCTTGTTTTCCCTCAAAACTGACTTTTTCCATTTTAAAATTAAAAATAATTACATTAAAAAGATATACAAAGAATTTCAAGATCCATCCACTTAGTGTTTCATGTTTAGCACAAGTAATTCACATCTCTCTCTTCCAGATTGTAGGTGATCGCGGTTCTCCACAGCTTCCTGTATTTTCTTGCACTTAGCAATATGAATTTTCATTGATGTTATGATACTTTGTCCTGTGGCACATTTAATCCTTAAGTACTTCATCAGACTAAAAGTGATGTTTATGTTGATGTAATTGCACGTGCACATGAAGGAGAGGGGAGGTTCAAATTTAAAACAAAAATATTTTTTTAAGTTTAAAATTTCAGCATCTCCTATCCTTCATGTGCATATGTAGTTGCATCAATGTAATCATTTTAATACAATGAAGTCCTAAAGGATGAAATATGTTACACAAAGGTTTTTCCACTTTGTCATTAATTTTCCTAATATTGTTCTGGTATATAAAAATTTATATATTTTCTCTATATTTGTTACTCCAACTATTTGTTCAGTTATATTTCTTGCTGCTGCCTCCTGCTTCTTTTGTCTTCAATGAGCCTTGTCAGTGTTAAATTCTCTCAGCATTCTTTCCTCATCAAAAATTTGCCAAGACGCTCAGGGTTCACACACTCAAAGCCATTTTTAACAATTGTTTTTAAAAGTGGTTGTATACAGCTAATATTTTAGATATTTCTGAATGGGTATGATGTCATTCATGACATACATATGAAAGTCTTGATCTGACGAGGCTATTTAAGAACAGGGATTGAGCTTTCAGGTTGATGTTTTGTAGCAATTTGCAGTGTTGGCTGAAATTACTTCTAGCACAGCCTATTCTGTATTCAATTTGGATGTGTGTGTGTGTGTTTATACATATGTAAATAATACAATTTACCATTTTTCTGAAAAACTTGACTCAATTAAGCATGAACCCACACATATTCCAATAAGGAAATTCCTTCAGATACCTTCTTCCGAAGAACTGTTATTTTGTAGAACGGACTTCAAGAGGATGCTTCCCCAAATCATTACTATCTTAATCTCTTCAAGTCTTGGGTCAACTTTTATCTCTCCTACATATCTTCATAAACTGTACTTCTTACCTCCTCCTCTTACACTTGTGCAACAACCTCATTCAGTAACACTCTAACTTGAGTAGCTCAGTTCTTTTGTACATCACTATATATATATATATATATATATATATATATGCACACACCAGGTATAACTGCAAAATTGTCCAATTGTTAGATTAAGCTCTGAACCATTGTATCTCAGAAATGATTAAAAATATCTTACTGGAATTCTCTGAGGTTTTATAACACCATTGGACTCTATTTTGAGCAATAAGAATGTATAATTACTCTTGAAGCTTAACAGAAGTATCGTGATGAAATTGATCATAAACAAAAATGACATGTTCAGCATTAATTAATCATAGCTAAGGATCGGAAGCTCATAAAGGATTGAAATAAATTTAAAATATATATATATGTATTATTCCAGGATCATTTTCCAACCTATTCAAGATGATCTTCTCTAACCTTCTAACTTTCTGTCCTGGAAAAACAAAGTGTCCCACAGGTTTCATGTATGATTTAATTTCAAGTCTTTTTTTCATAATTCTAAATTGAAATGATGATCCCTCTTCCTGTTGTGACCTGCTGATTCAGTTTTCCTCTCTACCGTTCCCTCTTTTTTAAACTTATTCACCGTTCTCTTGCTGTTTCTTGAATGGACTTTGAAGATGGAAGCCAGAGCATAAATATTGGTACTATTACTGAAGTCCTGAAGGATCTTTTTCCTCCTGCCGCAAATGTAGGATTTTTCCTCAACTATTTATATATATGGGTCAGTGGTGCATTGTGGTTAATCTATTCTGGCGGTTATTTTTGTGGGAGTGGCTTGTTTGTTTATTTATTTATTTATTTGATTGGGTCAATTTATTTTACTTGTTTTTCATTTTGTATTATTTATTCCTTTCGGTTTTTTATGTTTTATTAATGTAGTAAAAAAATTTGGGGTGGGGATTTGCTTAGGTCATTTATTTAATAGTTTATTTAGGTCTGGGAAGATAATTAAAGCTATTTTTTCATCCAGTGTTTAGATTGCTTGCCGTAGTCTATTTTGTTATTTTGGCAGGGGTGGGGTGGGGGGCAGTTTTTAATTAATTAATTTATTTGGATTGATTATTTTTACTTGTTTTTTCTTATTTTTGCTCATTTTCATTAGTTCTAACAGTTATTTTAGTGGGGACGATTTGTTAATTTATTTATTTATTTGGATTAATTTTTATTTGTTTTTTATTTATTTACTTATTTTTTATTTACTCTACTTGGTTTTTGATTTTTGAGTAACATAGTAATGTTTTTTTATTGTTATATAGCAATTATAGCTATTTTTACGTCCAATTTTTGGATTGGTTGTTGTAGTCTATTCTAACGGTTATTTTGGTGCGATTGGTTTATTAATTTTCCCTTTTATTATTTACTTTATTTATTTGGGTTGATTATTTTTACTTGTTTTTTATGTATTTTATTTTTTCTATTTCGTCTATTCTAACGAGAGTGGTTTGTTAATTTCTTTTTTATTTGTTTGGGTTAATTTATTTTACTTGTTTTTTTAATATTATTTTGTTTATTTGTATTTATTCATTTCCGTATGGTAAATACATGCACACATATAAACATACATGCATACATATCTATTTATTAAATATAAGTAAAATATAAAATATATATATATTATTTCAATCAGTCATATCGCTTGCAGTCTTGATTCTATTCAGCAAAAATCTTATGCCAGTTCCTTTGCCTTCTTGAAGGGAATCCAATCAGATTCCTTTACAGATTGCAATTCGCACTCATGGGAATAAGATAAATAGGGTGTGGTCAGTATAGTGTCAAGTTTGGTGTGAGTGGTTGATACACCAAGGAATATGGGAAGATTTTGGTGAGCGGAAAGTAGAAGTGGGGAAAAAAAGAAATGGAAAATAACAAAGGTAAATGTGAGATAGATGTGGCTGAATGGTTAGAACATTCACTTTCTGACCATGAGACCCGGGTTCAAATCTTACCATGGTCGATTTGTCAAGAAGATGACTTCTTGATGTTATCAATCTGCATGAGGCACCTTTGGAAAGCAAATGAAAAACCATACCATGGGTTGGCCTAAGCCGTGTGAGTAAAATTGGGTAAGTTAGCACAAAGTCACAAGTTATTGTGACCGAGAGTTTGAGCGTGCTGGCCTTGTTTACAGGGAGTGAAAATGAGAGAAAAGAGTGAGTATAGGGAGAATTGAGAAAAGAACAAAAGATGAATGCTATTCAAGAAGATAGAAGACGGCGATTGACATTACATTTACATTTTTGAAGATTGTAGTTATCAGGGAAGTCTTCTATCTTCTTGAATAGCATTCATGGAAGGGAGTTCCACAGGCAGGAAGTGCAAGAAAAGGAATTGTTGGAGTAGAAGTGGCAGTTGCAGTTAGCTATTTTAACAGTAAACAAGTTGAGACCTAGATGCCAATGTAGTAGCATGCTTAAACTCATGTAGTCAGGGCATCAGGAAAAAAGCTTGTCAGAGCAGTTGCTATGAAAATATTTGTAGAGAATTTTGTCAGGAACCTCGAGATGAATAGCAAGAGCACCAGAGTTGATATGGCTGCAGTATTCAATGCATGGACAAATGATAGTTTTGTAAATATGCAAGATGGATTCTGACGGGAAAGATTTTCTGGCACAATACTGTGACCCAACTTTCCTTGCAGTAGATGCTGTTGTGAATATGGATTATCTCCTCTTTGATAATCCAAGCTATAAAAGCTTGTCAAGTAGATGAGTAGTAAGATTCTTAATTGAATAAAAGATTACTAGACAGAATCTCTTGTCCTGTTTTCATTACAATTTATTCAATTAAGAATGGAACAATTTATGCGACCGGAGTGATTTACCACAGATCCAGAAAGCGATTCAGCCGACAAGTGCTGGAAACATTGGCGGGAGACATTTACAAATTTCATCGAGGTTCTACATTCAGAAAGACCGGGACGTCCCATCAATAAGCGTGCGCTCCTAACCAACTACCTGTCTCACACAGTCAACAAAATTATCTCGGATTGCGTTACCTACGAAGAAGCAATCGATGTACTGAACGCTACATACATAAAGCCCAAAAATGAGATATTTTCTAGACACCTACTTGCGACTTGCCGACAAGAATCAGGCGAAACATTGGACCATTTCCTTAAGAGCCTTCGGACACTGAGAAAAGATTGCAACTTCTGCCCAGTGACAGCATTAGAGGCCTAAGAGCAACACATTTTGGACGCCTTCATTAACAGCTTACGTAATACTCAGATAAGACAACGTCTTCTTAAGAATAAGACCCTTACACTTAGAACAGCTTACGAGCAAGCCTATATCTTCAAAAGTACTATACAGCAGTCTAGTTCTTATTTACAGCCAGACACCGTGGGTGCAGCGTTAAACCCACCTGTTCCTACTACCCCCACTCATGACGATAGTCCGACAAAGCTTCAAGAACAATCGGTCACTGCCGCTTTAAAAAGGGACACCTGCTATTTTTGCGGCTTATCTAAACACCTACGAGTTTCATGCCCTGCCAGAGATACTCGTTGTCATAAATGTGGAAAACTTGGTCATTTTTCAAAGGTATGCAAGTCTTCTAAAACTCTATACAAAGCCACTTGTCAAAATACATCTGCAACTTTAGCCGCCTCCCCCGACTGCCTTTCAAAAACTATTGTAAAAGTGAAAATTAACGGGAGGTCTACAAATGCTCTGCTCGATACCGGGAGCTCAGAAAATTTTATCAAAGAAAGCTTGGTAAAAACCAACAAATTGTATTTTGTCCCCTCCCCCAGCAGAGTAACAATGGCAAACACGTCATTGTCTGCGCAAGTAAGTGGTTATTGTTTGGTGGACTTACTATTTAATGACGTCTCCTATAAAACCACTGAATTATCCGTAATGAAAAACCTTTGTTGCGAAATAATACTGGGAGATTTTGAAGATTGTAGTTATCAGGGAGTTAATTTTTTGCAGCAACACTCACAGATTGAAATTCCGTTTGGCGGTTCAATGCCTACATTGAAAATTTGTGGATTGGCGACAGCAAAAATCCAGTACCTGTCACTTTTCGAAAACCTAACTGAAAACTGCAAACCCATAGCAGTGAGAAGCAGACGTTTTTCTTATAATAATAAATTCATTGACTCTGAGATAAAAAGACTACTCGAGGAGGGTATAACTGAGCCTAGCAAATCAAACTGGAGGGCTCAGGTAGTTAAAACCACTTCTAAAAACCATAAAAAGAGAATGGTTATAGATTACTCCCAAACCATAAATAGATTTACTCTTTTAGATGCCTTCCCACTACCCAGGATGAATGAAATGATAGGCGAAATAGCCAAATATCGTATGTTTAGCACTCTGGACTTGAAAAGCGCGTACCATCAGATCGCCATTAGACCTAGAGACAAGCTATACACTGCTTTCGAGGCGAACGGTCGACTAGATCAATTTTGCAGGATTCCTTTTGGCGTTACGAATGGGGTAGCCAGCTTCCAAGGGATAGTCGACCAAATCATAACGGATGAGAAACTGGAAGATACATTTGCGTACATCAAATGTCACAGTATGTGGCCATAATAGAAAGGAACACGATGAAAATCTCAGACGGTTCATGTTTGCCATCGACAAATACAACCTTACCCTAAACGACGACAAATGCTCGTTTGGACTGGACAAAATAAACCTACTGGGATATACCATAAGCAAAGGTTTTATGGCACCAGACGCAGATCGATTGAAACCTTTACTCCAGATGCCTGTCCCTCACAACCAGCCTTCCCTTCAACGTGCTATGGGCATGTTTGCTCACTACTCCCAATGGATTGCTTCGTTCTCAGAAAAGATACATCCATTAACACAAGTAGAGACGTTCCCTCTGCCCCGTCAAGCCATTGAGGCATTCGAGGGACTGAAAAAGGATATTGCGAAATCTGCAATTATAATAGACCAAAATATTCCTCTGGTTGTTGAAACAGATGCGTCAGACTGTGCTATTGCTGCTTCTTTGAGAAAAGCTGATCGTCCTGTAGCCTTTTTTTCAAGGACCCTCTCACAGGCTGAATGACAACACCCCGCAATTGAAAAGGAAGCCTACACCATAGTCGAGGCATTAAGAAAATGGCGACACTACCTGATCGGACGCCACTTTAAACTTATTACTGACCAGAAATCAGTTGCTTTTATGTTCAATTCTAAGACTACAAGTAAAATAAAGAATGAAAAAATAGCGAGGTGGAGAATTGAACTATCTTGTTTCTCCTTTGATGTCAGCTACCGACCTGGCAAGGAGAACTTAACAGCTGATACACTGTCAAGAGTATGCTGTATGGCATCAAGCGGGGACGAACTCCGAACGCTACATAACAATCTCTGTCACCCGGGCATTACTCGAATGGTTCATGCTGTGAGGTGTAGAAACTTGCCTTTCTCAGTGGAGGAGGTAAAAAGAATTACAAATTCCTGTTGAACGTGTGCTGAAATAAAGCCTTGGTTTTATAAACCCAAAACTGGCGTTTTAATAAAAGCAACACAACTGTTTGAAAGACTCAATCTTGATTTGAAAGGACTGCTACCAAGCAAAACAAGGAACCGATATATATTAACGGTTGTCGATGAATATTCACGGTTTCCTTTTGCCTTCCCTTGCTCAGACATATCGGCTGCTGCAATTATACAATGCTTCTGCTCACTATTCGCCATCTTTGGAGCCTCTGCCTATATACATTCGGACCGAGGGGCTTCTTTCATGTCAGAACCACTTTCGACAATTTCTACAGGAAAGAAGAGTAGCTATAAGCCGGACAACTCCCTACAACCCTAAGGGTAACGGCCAATGCGAAAGATATAACGGCATTATTTGGAAGACTGTGCAATTGGCTGCCTCAAATAACAGATGTTCGATTGATAATTGGGAAGATCTCCTTCCTATCGCATTATACGCCATTCGATCCCTATTGTGTACCGCCACAAATGCCACCCCACATGAAAGGTTTTTACCTTTTCAGCAACGGAGTTCAGCGGGAGCTTCGCTTCCATCTTGGCTCTCTCGACCCAGTGCTGTGTTTCTGAGATGACATGCACGTTACACCAAGAACGATCCCTTGGTGGACGAGGTAGAGCTTATAGAGGCGAACCCCCAGTACGCTCTAGTACGACATGCAGATGGTAGAGAGTCTAATGTGTCTCTCAGGGACCTAGCACCGACCGGAGACGTACCAGGACTGTGGATAGCCCCTGAGGACAGACCAACCACCCCTGACACTGAAGCCCCTCCGGAAGATCATGGCACTGAAATTGCTCCTGACACGTCGTCTAATGACACTGTCTCCATTGAGGCTCCGTCAGACACTTCAGTTGGGCCAACACCTGAATCCCTGACAGATGAAGGACTAGCACCAAAAAAAAAAAACGTGTTCATCCAGAGACCGACTCTGACGCGGAACGGCCTGCTCCTCTGAGAAGGAAACATTTCGGAGCAAGGTATTTTAGAGCCCACAGACAGGCTCGCACTGAAGAGCCTCCCTGTTCGAGTAATCCGACCATGAATCATGGACTGCCGAGGCGGCCACTGCAAGCTCGTAGGGAGCCTGGACATTTAAGGGACTTTCTTCCCTATCAGTGAGAAATTTGGTGGGGGAGAATGTTGTGAATATGGATTATCTCCTCTTTGATAATCCAAGCTATAAAAGCTGTACATTTCTGCTTGTCAAGTAGACGAGTAGTAAGATTCTTAATTGAATAAAAGATTACTAGACAGAATCTCTTGTCCTGTTTTCATTACAGATGCAGCTATTGCTTTAATGTAGTCACTCCAATTCAAGTCAGTTGAAAACGTGATGCCAAGAAGGCTCAGTGTGTTGCTCTCCAGGAGTCTCATGTCAGCCATGCTGATGGAGGACAGAAAAGTGTCTCTATGGTGATTAAATAAGAATAGTTTTATTTTGGAGGCATTAAAATTTACAAGCCATGCTAGGCCTTCAGAAATAGAACTCTCTCATTATTATTTACATTTCTGCTACTAAAAAACATTCAACTTTTGGTCAATCATTTGATTTTGTACCTTTTTGATATGGTTAATGCATAATAAATATATTTATGAAAAGTATATGGTTTTCTTCCAAGATGATGGAAGAGAAAAATATTTATCACTTCAGAAAAGGCAATTTCAATTGATTTAAATCATGAAAATTAAAAAAATTAAACACCTATTAGAAAAATGATGACACAGTTATCTCCACATTTCTCCCTCTTCTCTGTTTCCTCCCTGCTATCACCTGTGATTTTTCTTCTTTCTCAAAGATCAAATATAAACAAATATTTCATTTTTTAAATGTCTTCATGAATTTCTGATCCTAATAAATACTTGGAATAACTTAAACAAACAATAACAGCTACATACATCTCGTAATTAAATATATTATTTCTCAGTGTTTATAAATCTTTATTTAACACTGATCATTTGTGAATATCTATGCTGATGATACAACAGTGTATAGGTGCACCTCTAAAACTCTAGATGATCAGAACCTGGCAGCTGATCTCTCCTTTGACTGAGCTCTAATAGCTCAGGAGAGGAAAACTGGCTGGACACATGCAATGTCTCAAAACCCAAGGTAGTGACATTGCATCATCACTGAGCAGACTCAGAACATTTACTTATCACGATAAACGAGTGTTCGCTTGAGGAGACTCCATTGGGACTTTAAAATCAAGCCAGACCTCAAGTGGAAATCATACATACGATCCATCGCTAAAATGGTTGGTTCCCTACTGGGGTCTTCATACTATCCTCTACATTTACAAGAGACAGATTATGTCAAAAACTGAATACTGCTGCCATATATGGGCAGAAGCTATGCAGTCTTTACTTTCCAGTGTTGATAGAGACCAAAAGTATTTCTGCATCCTTGTGAGTGATGAATTATTTTCCATTCTGCAACCCCTTTGCCACAGACGAAACACTACAAGTTTTTCACTACTCTATCACTATTTCCATGTGCTAAGACAAACTACATTCCTTAGTTCCACCAGTTCTAACCTTCATGGCTAAGACTCACCATGCCATGCACATTGTAGCAGACCACCTTCATTCCCTTTGTATTCCATTGGTGAAATGTAAGTTCCATTCAAGCAGCTTCTTCCCACAAATTGCTGCTTTGTGGAACCGAATACAGTTTGAACCCATTCAAGTCTAGGGTTAACTGCTATCTTCCTCATATATCCCTATAAACTGTACTCTTATTTTGTAACCCTCTAACTCTAGTGGCTCTTGGGGTTTGTACAGGATAAACATCATTGTAAAAAAAAACACTAGTTTATGTTGGTTATTTTTACGACATGTCAATTCTTGTTGGGTTATTTAATTTTTGTTTGGGGTACTCAGAGTGAATTAAACTCATTACTAGTGCAAGCAGACTAGCCTCGTTAACCATTACCTCATGCTAAGATGCCACTCTTTTTAAATATTAGGTTGGTGGAAAAATAATGACGGTTTTTGACGTTAAAAAATACGTCAAAAACCGTCATTATTTTTCCACCAACCTAATACCTTTTAAACACAACTTGTAACTGTTACCAAGTGAATAAGGCAGATTTTACCTTTACGTGACATTGTTGGGGTTGCCTTTAATACTAGTATTAGAAAATATTAGTACAACACTTAGAGAACTTGATTTAATTGATTGCACATTTAAGAAAAGAAAAAAGAAAAAACTGTTTTGAGATTATGTCTGTCTGTCCTCAAGTTATGTTTAAAAATTACATACAAGTATAAAAATATAAAAAATAAAATCTAAGTTTTCATACAATCATTACTTGTCTTTACAAGTCATTGTACACATGGTGTTTGTACAAAGACTTGTAATTTTTTTTATATTTTTATGTTTGTATGCAACATTAAGCCATAACTTAGAAGAAGACAGACATACTGTTGAACATTTTTAAACACTGTCTTTTCTTTTTCTTTTCTTAAATTGCACCCTTTTTCCCTAAGTGTTGAAAAAATTTCGCAAGAGTTGTCAATCATTTTGTTTGTTTAATAATAAGAATAATAATAATAGTGTGTGAACTGATGATAGATCAATTTTTTTGTAATTTAAACCTTACATTCCTTGGATTGTTTTTTATCTTAAATGTTGATGTCTATGGGTGTAATACACACAAGCATGATAAGAGATTATAAATTTTTTTCAGTATACTGTGGAGATTTTAGAATTCTTCAATAGAAATTCATTTTGAATTAAAATTCTAATTCATTTACTTATCAAAATATTTCCTGACTAAAAAGAAATCTGTTTTAATATTAAATTGATAGAAATTTGATTATTGTAAGACTTTAGTTAATTTTTATACAAATAAGTAGACATATATTGTTTCCTACTGATCCTTTCCATATAGAAAGAATTGTGAAGACATTTTACAATCTTTTTCATCATATAAGACAATAAGCTAGTTTAAATTAAATATGAATATCATTTTATTAAAATCAAATTAATGTCAATGCTAAACAGGACATAACTGGTTCTTATGAATTAGTATAGTAAGGAAATTCTTCTAAGTGTCAGAATGTAGGCGATCATAGTTCTTCATAACTTCCTGTCTCTTGTAGCTTTTAGCAAGGTTTCTCTTTTTGCTGTCTCCTATTCCCTGTTCTGCTAACTGAATGTCCATTGCTACTAAATTTTGAATTAATTTTATTTTCATTAGTAGCCAATACTAGTACAGCTTATTTAAAAAAAAAAAAAAAGAAGAAAAGAAGAAGAAAAAAGCTCAATAAGTTACAGGTAATGAAATTCAAAAGTCATTATTGCTGGGCCTTCTGAATAGCCCAACCTCATTAGGTAGTTATTCACTGTGTTCCTCTGTCCCTCTTTTGCCTTCAACATGCCCTGTGTGGGTTAACTTTTTCAACTTCTCTTTCTTCTTTGTCCTCTAGAAATTTCAACTATCTCTTTTTGATTCTAAGTATTAGGTTGGTGCAAAAATAATTTCGTTTTCTAACATATGTTACTATGTGATAAAACGAAATTATTTTTGCACCAACCTAATATAATAAACATCCTTTTTGTTTCCTCTTTCCTTAAAACTCATATGTTCAATGTATGGAATTCTCAGCATCCTTCTGTAGAAATGCATTTCTATTGCTTCAAGTCATCTGTAAAGAGATTATTCAGCATTCACTGCTATATAAGAAGACTGATATGATATTACTTAACAGTTCAGTACTCTTTTCTTTGTTTCTAGTGAAATCTTCCTGCTTCTTAATACTTTGCTTAGCTTTTGGAAGGTAACTTTTGCTCTCACAATACACTGGATTTTGGTGTTAAATTTTCTGTTTCTTCTATTAAAAAACTACCAAGATATTTAAATTTTTGTACAGGTTTAACTTTGTTATCTCCAATTTGTAATTTGCATGTTCGGCTGCTCCTTTTGCTGACAACTATAAATTCTATTTTATTACAATTGATGTTTAGTTTTTTATTCTTGCTTTCCTTTTTTACTACCTTCAGTGATTTCCTTTCTGTGTCTGCTATCAACACTGCATCATTTGCATATCTAATGTTGTTAATATTGTGGCCGCCAATAATAAATCCTAGTCGGAATTATCAGTGTAAAGGTTGAATAAATCAAGACACACCTTATCTTACACTCTTTTCTATTCTTGTTTAATTACTGAATTTATATTCTATCTGTATGCAGGCAGTTTGCTCCCAATATAAGTTCTGGATTTTTCTAATATCCTTCCTATATAAATCAAGCTAACCTAGCAGTTCAAGTAGTTCTTTGTGGCATACTTTATCAAATGCTTTTTCATAATCTATAAAACATACATAAACACATCCTTTAGAATTTGTATTGCTCTTCCTGGTATAATTCTGAGCACGAATATTACATTCCTTGTTCCAGTTTCTTTAAGGAACCCAAAACTGGTCTTTTGAACGGGAGTAAAGGTTTACTGCTTGTTCCTGGTTTAGGATTGGGTTTCCGGTTCCTTCTAAAGTCTACTTCTAATGTCTCTGTCTAAAGTCTGAAATTTTATTTATTGTTTATTTTTTATTTTATTTTTTTATTTTAATAGAAGTAGATAGGTTCATTTGTTGTCCAGTTCACACTCTTCCACAGTCTTTTAAACAGGAGTAGAGGTTTATCGCTCGTTTCCAGTTTAGGATTGGGTTTTTGGTTCCTTCTATAGTCTTCTCATTCTCTTTCAGTCCCAGTAGTTGCTTGCATCTTCATAGCATTATCACCTTGCTTGGGGTGAATTGATTCAAAAAACATTAATTAATCCCCCTACATGCTCTATGAATCAAAATTTGGATAAGTTACATCATTTGGCTAATTAGGCTGATTGCCTGATTGAGTTTGCATTTGGCTACTTGAGCAGTGTTATGGTGGTTTTCTAAGTGTAGCTTAGATGTGGCACTAGGCCGGAAGTGCAGAGCACCCAGTGAGGATTGAACTCACTACTTGGTTGTAATAGATCTATCAAGACTAGGTTGCTATTACACAATGTTAAGGCGCTTGAAATGATTTTCTAAGTGTAGATGTGGCATAAGTGAGGATTAAATTCACTATTCAGCCATAATTGATCTCATGAGACAAGCTTGCTAGCTATTACACTATATTGGAGTGTCCTTGAGCAGCATTATGAAAATGGATCTACTTAGGTCTTCAGCTATATCATAACTGGTGTATATTTCATTTATCATGTCTGTAATTTTGTCAATGCCAAAATCATCTGAAGCTTACTGATCCTTAAAATTTGTATAATGCTGATGATATTATGAATCCTTATAAATTAGTATAGCAATGCATAAAATTCTAGTATTGATCCTTAAAATGTATTATTAATGCTGACAATTATATTATTGATCATTATAAATTTGTTAGTATCACAATCCTAAAAATGATATTTCTGATCCTTATAAATTAGTATAGCAATGCTGAAAATTATATTCTTCTATGTGCCATGTCCCTTCAGAACATTTGTGATCACGGTTCTCCACAATTTCCTGTCCTTTGTATTTCTTGATAAATTGTCTTTTTGTTATTTCTCCCAAATCTTGTTCTGCCATTTATTTACTCAAGCTCGCTAGGTAAGTCACATGTTGTTTTCCTCTATGCCTCTTGCCTTCAATCTGTCCTTTGACTATCAAGACTTCTTTTTTGTTTCCATTTTTTCTAAAACTTTGTTGTTGCTCACATGTTCAGTCCATGATATTCTCAGCATCCTTCTGTAGAACCACATTTCTGTTGCTTCCAGTCTCCTTTTCCTCTGTGAGGGGATTGTTCTGCATTCATTGACATATAGAATGACTGATATTATGTAACAGTTCAGTATTACTCATCCTTATAATAATAATAATGCAGACATGATATTGGTCATTATAAATTAGTATACCAATGTGGAAAATGATATTACTGATCATTATAAAAATGCTGACAATGATATTTATAAATTGGTATAGTAAGGTCGAAAATGAAATTACTGATCTTTATAAATTAGTTTACAGATACAATTTGTTTTACATCTCTGCTTATTACATGTTAATTTAGTTTTTTAAAACATATATTAATGGTTTAAAAACAAAATTAAAGTGTAATAAATAGAGATGAGAAACAAATTGTTGTAAAACTGTAAAAACCAGACATTAATCCAATAAAAAAAAACTGTAAAATCAGATGTAAATCCAAAAACAATAAAATCAAAATCAAGCATTAATTATAGGTTCTACCTATAACCCATTAATATCCACCATCTCAATTTTTGGATGTTGGGTAGTGAAGGTAATAATGCATACAAGAAATAAACTGAAAAGAAAGCAGGTGCAAAAACAATTGCTGCATTTCAAGAAAGCATATGTTTAAATTATTTATTTAATGCAACAACAGCAAGATAACAATTAAAAAAAAGCCACAAAATAAAGAAATAAAAAGGAAATTGCTCAGAAGGAAGAGGGTGCAGTATGAGCTCAGTGGTAAAAATTAAATGCTACAAAATTTTGATGAAATAAAAACATGCAAAATTGTGTTCAGATAAAAAAGAGCAACACATTGAAATCTGAAGAAATGCTTCTCTTTTTCAAATGTTTTTTTATTAATTTTATTTGAAACAAAAATTAGCTTTTATGTTCACTTTTATTTAAGGATACCCTCCACCCCTGATTATATATCTCTTTAAATTGATACTCATTATTTGAAATAGATGCCACATGTTTATTTATTAAAAAATCTTAGTAAAGAAAAATGACTTCCTTGGCAGGGATCAAAACTTGTGCTACCACCCCACACACTTCGTAGGGGAACCCCTATTTGCTCCTGTGTGCTTTACTACTCGACCACAGAGAATGATGCAGCAAGCAACATTCTATTTTACCTTTTTAAGGAAACACATCCTCTTCACCCAAATTATTTTTTTTCAAAAGCCCATATCTGCTCAGTTTCATATCCGAAACGTAAACAAAGCAATTTCTAAAGAATGGATTTATTTTTAATTTGTCATTTTTATGACTTCAAACCTTATTATAGTGGATACTTTGTATTTGAAAAAAATGCCCCATTTTTATTTATTAAACAGTGTGTATTACATCTAGCCTACTGGATTTGAAAAATCTTAGTAAAGAAAAATGCATTTCTCACCTGGAATCAAACCTATGTCCCCCTTTGTAGGGGAAACCACCGTTTGAGCCAGTGAGCTATATATATATATATATATATATATATATATATATAATTATTAAAATATAACTAAATGTCCCCATTATTTTTTCTCTACCTCATTAACAAGACCAGTCATTTTTTCTCTGTAACTCAGTTCAACACTCTATCAACCTGTCTGTCTTTATACTTTTCATATATATATATATATATATATATATATAAATAAAGTATATGTACAACTTTCATATATATATATATATATATATATATATATATATATATATATATATAAAGTATATGTACAACTATAACAACAGACAGGTTGATAGTGTTGAACTGAGTTACAGAGAAAAAATGACTGACATCAATAACTGGTCTTGTTAATGAGGTAAGAGAAAAAATAATGGGGACATTTAGTTATATTTTAATAATTCTAAGACAGTTTGATTTTAAAAAGAGTCTTTATGAAATAGCAATGAATATTTTTGAATATCTATGAATAAAAATAAGCCATATAACTTTCTACTAGTTTACTTATAAATAAGACCACTCATCAAAAGTAAGATAAAACATTTCAAAAAATATAAAGTTACTAAATACTGATAAAAATTTGATTGAAATGTTACATAAGTAAATCTCAAATATATGAAAAATTAATGATCAAGATTGCATCAATAAATCCATAGCCTGATACATAATTAATATCTGAATTCTGATTTGAAATTTTCACTGTATGTGAACCTTTTATCAACCTATGTAATTACCAGTGGATTAAGTGCATTGACAGGGAAAAGATCATGTTGAAAAATAAAATTTCACTCCAACAGTTTCTTTTCTCACACTTCCCCTCTGTGGAAATCCCTTCCATTTACTTGCTTCCCTGATAACTGCAATCTTCAAAAATGTAAATGCAACATCAATTACCATCTTCTATCTTCTTGAATCTTATTTGTCTTTTGTCCTTTCCTCAATCCTCCTCATACTCAGTCATTTTTCTCACATGCACTCCCTGTAACTCTCTGTGTGCTAGTGGCATTCCCGTCTCACTTAGAGTGAAATGATTAAAATGTTTGTTGTTTAAAATAAATGCTTTTTTTACCATTAGGCTGTGGACTTTTAACTGATGCTCTTATTTGTAGCCTTACATAAAAACAATAAAAATTCTTAAATAAAATAGAAACAAAGATCCTTATGTAATAACAAACTTAACTATTTACCTATCAAGAAATCATGACCTTAATTGACACAATTATTTCCATTAAATTTTATACATCTGGACTATTTTCTTGAATTAAATGTAATAAAGAATTTTATTCAAGGTTTCCAGAAAACTAAAACTCTAGTAGGGATTTTTTTTCATCAATCTATGAAGTGCTGATCACAGAAATTTCCATCATTTTAATTCTATGGTTCAACTGTGGGTGAGAATAACTTCTGTCACAGTTAATGAGTTATGTTGTCTATATCACTAGAAACAGGCTAACTTTTAAAAAATGAGGAGCCTGAAATTGAGCTAAAAATGTCTAAAATAAATGAATTTGTATTTTTATGTATAACATACAAACAAGTTTATACACTAATTCCTCTTGATCATGTTGATATATTATAGGTAATCAACTGATATAAAAAAGCTAGAATAAATTTAACATTTCTCATGTCACTTATATTATGAAATTATTATGACAAAAAAATAGATATGAAAATCTTTTCTTTTCATTTTAATATCTCTAAGAAACAAAAAAATTTAGAGAGAAAACAAAATTATGTTGATTGATATTGACAGAAAATAGACTGTAAGTAATGGAAAAGATTTGTGGAAGAAGATAGAAAAAGGACAACAAAGATGAAGTAAAATATAAAAGAAGTTTTAATGGGAAATGAGAAAATTTTACAGTTAAAGGCAAAATTAAAAAAAAAAAAGAGAAAGTAATTTGGAAAGATACAAGGACTGAAAAATAGGAGACCACATTTTTGTTTGTTTGCTAATTAAACAATAACAAAATATGCGCTGAAAAAAAAAATAAGGAAAATAAATAATAGTTAATATATGTGGACACTGACGTTAACACTGAGTGGCAACAGTTTGTTTCATGCTTGAACATAAATAGTTGAGCCTAAACACCATATGCATGGCCTGAACATTGCATTAAAAAATGAAACAGACTGTCACAACTCTGTGTTGACCTTAGTGTCTACTTTTATATTTACATACATAGTATCCCTGATGTCGAACACTTTTACCCATAAATATAACATACATTAAAACACACATATATATGTGTGTGTGTGTGTGTATATATATATATATATATATTGTTCATTGAATGTTTGATGATTCTATCAACTGGTGAATGAATATCAAGCAAGAAAAAAATGCTTATTCCTCAAAATAAACAACGATCATAAGTTCTACCATGATTCAAATTACAGACTAAAGATTTACTTTTTAATTCTTATTTCAATTTCCTTGATAAAATGTTACCTTCTCTTCAAAAAAGAAAAAATAAGCCACTGTAGTTCCTGAGACAATATTTTTTGTACACCTTCACTGATATTTTGTCTAAATTTCATTTTTTGTTCATAAATACTTCTGTAGTATTTTAGAGACAGAAAAACTGAAGCAGATCTTATTAAATGAGTTAAGAGCTTGATTTTCTTATTTTGTTTTTTGTATATTACCAATTTGTCATCATATTTAAAGCTGTTTTTCTCTGCCACCAGCTATCTCATTATGAAGCACAGTAGTAACCCCACACTTGTTATCAATTCCAATAGGTGGAGGCTCCTCATCTGCTGCCTGTCCATTCCCTTCACTACCCACCCGACCTTCTGCATCCAATTCCATCTGACTGGCCACTGACCCTTCTCTTTCTTCTGAGCAGTTTTCATCGCTTACCATCTTTTCTTGCTCATTAATAAAATCCTCAAGTTGGGTCATCACTGCATCAGCTTCTTTTTCAGCGGCAACTTGGAGGCCTTTAAGTTGTACAACTTGTTGTTTGAGTAAATCACGCTCCTACAACATAGAAAAAAATAATTCAGGTTAAGATTTGTAACATAAGCAAAATGTTAAATGTCTATTATCTAATAAATATTTACGTTATGAGCATTGTGCTGTGTGAGAAAGGAATATTTTCTGTTTGCATTTCTGCCATTATGGGCATTATTATATGCCTGATGCAACAACACCTTAATACATGGATGGAACAGAATGGCTGAACAAAAAAGAATGACAAATATTTGTTCTCAGAGAGAGAGAGAGTTTCATAACATTAAGACATAAACAAAATTATATACAAACATTTACACTAGTCCTACAAAAAGAAACTATAACACATGTATCCCACAACAAGAAGTGTGAAAATGAGAAGAGACATAGGGTCTGACTTCTAATAATTGCCAATGGGAATTCAAGCTGCCAATATATTCTTCTATGTTCCTGGAGAAGCCATATTTATATTTTCCAGTGGAGATTTAAGCAGGCCAGATTTACTTCTACATCATTAGCGAGGACATATTTATCAAACGACAAAACAGCAACTCATGGGTATTTTCCAACATGAGGACTGCAAGCCAAATATAATTTCTATATGTGGTGAGGATATATTCCCAAAGGAAAAACAGTGAATGCTCAGTTTGACTCTCGGAAGCTAACTGATGAACTGGCAACTTTTGTCACTCTATGAAGTGATGTCGCTAAGTGGCCATCATGTGACCCATTTGATTTCATCTCAACCAAAAGGAGATAATCATCTTTTCTATCCCTACAAGGTGAATTCAGACCAGATTTGATATCCTGAAGGTAACTATGAATTTTGAAAAGCAGACATGTTCAATTCCTTCAGTCATTTTACAAAGTTTTGATTTCTTATAATACATATGATTTTTTTCAAATTATTGCACAACATAAGACAAAGTTTTAAACCCTATAGTTTTATATCCATCTATGCAGTTTTTAAATTTTTCACCCAATATAAGACTTTATAATTCAAACTTTGTAGTTTTATGTCTCCTTATACAGTTTTGAAATTTATTGCACAATATAAGATTTTATGTTTTCAACATTATTGTACTATGACTATGCAATTTTTACTAAAGTTTAGCAGTTTTATTTCTGTTTTTCTTCTGATACTATTTTTAAAAAATAAAAATGCATCAACAGAACACTGTATTAATATACCTTCCTATAAACAATTATATATGTACATACACAAAATTCAATTTTACTTACTTCCTCCCATTTGCTTTTATGTTCTTGGAATTGTGATTTGAGAGATTCCACTTTACGCTGAGTTCGAAGAGTCATTAATTTCAATTGTTCATCAAGTTCTTTTAGCTTTTTCGTTGTCTGATAGAAATGAAAAATTAGCAAAAACAAAAATGAAACAAGATCAGATGAAGTAAATTTTCTCAATATGATTTTAGAAATTCATTTTGAAATAAGATGGTAAATTTTTTTAAAAATATTATGGTTATATTTTTGTGTAATTTTGGTAAACATATCTGTCGAAATAAAACCTAAATGTTATTTTCATTTTTGTGTAATTTAGATGACAATTTATCCATTCCAATTTGTATATTTACATGTGCACTTATGAAAGAATTATTGAGTATAAATAATAAAACCAAATTTAAGAAGAAAAGTGCCTATTTTAAGCGATGAAGATGTTAAAAACAAAACAAAAAAATTGGTATTATAAACTAACCAACCACCGATATTGTATAAATCTTTCTGGTATTTGCTCTGAAGGAAGACCAGCCTGGAAGTGATAAGAAAAGTGTGAAAGAATCTAAAAAAAATAATATAAGAATCCTTCAAAGGAGGCAATTAAATAGAAAGCCAATGTTTAAATACTTTGAAAACATCTGGATAACATCATAATTTATTTTAATAATACAGACAAACCATTCATCAATGGACTAATAGGAGGGATGGATGGTTCATTAAAGCCAATTGTCCATAGATAGGAAGGGATTATTTTTGAGTTATAAAACCGCTATAGTAACTACAGTGGTTATGATCATAATGTAAATACTATAAACATTTATATATGGCATAAATAAATATACACTTAATATAGATATATTAATCAAAATAACCAAATAGATTTCTCACAGCTACTTTCTTACACATGCGCTAATGTATTGTAATTTACACCTGTACACCTGTCTTTGTTTACAATTGAAAGGGCCGTCACCGCTGCCAAATAGTCACTTTGAGAACTAATATGACTTGTTTTGCTAAGCCTGCAAATTTTGAAATATATTGCTGACGATTTGGAAGTTTTTTTTTTCCAACAGATTTTTTTTTATTTTGCTTACAGATTTTGTCCATTGTGTTCGAAGTCCGTTGATGGGGGCTTCATAGATGAGAGGTTTGTCTGTACACATTTGGCAGTTAGTGTATAAAATGAAATTTGAAATTGGACTGGGAAAAAGTTGTAGTTAACAGTTGTTAAGAATTTCAAATATGAAATTGACAAAGATGTTTTTTACTGTCATTACATCAGTTATTAGAATTATCAATAATACAATTATCAACATAATTGTGTTCAATAAAATTATAATTTTACTGATAGTTTGCTATTTATATGGTTTCATTTTTTCAATTTCATAACACTGAATTATTAGACTAATTAAACACCTTCTGATAAATGCAATACTTATATATGTATAAACAGGGATATGTATTATACATTTTCATAAATTAATAAAAAAATAAATTATTAGTAATCAGGAATTTTTTGAAATGTGAAACATACCAGAGTTTTTGTAATTCACTTCTTGTTTTTAAACTATTATTTACCTAATACAAGGCCCAATAGGCACTCAAAGTAGAGGGTTACTGAATGACGTTGTTTCATAGATGCAAGAAGGTGGAGGTAAAAAGTTAAGTTTATGAGTATATGTAAGATAGATAATGATTCAAATCAGTGTTTTTTAAATAACACATTTGCACTCCTGAAATATTTTTCCACCCTCCAAACAGCACAAAAAAATATAAAAATGAATTATATTTTTTAATTTAAAGATCCTCCAAATAAGTAAAACAAGGTACATATTTTTTATCTTAAATTTTAATTGTCAAACCATTTTGTATTTTCTCATTTGAATAACTGAAATTGATTATTTGGCCTTTTAGATTTATATGAAGACTGACAACAGAAAGAGATCAAAAAAATTCTTACCCAAGCTTCATTGTCTGTTAAATCAAACACTTCTAGCGTTTCTAGAACTGAATGATCAACAGTTGTTTCCACAGGAACTTGCTTGACCGTTTTACTTAGTTTTGACTGAGTCTTAGTAGTCTTTGCTGTACTGTCGCCTTTCTCTTTAGTCCCAGCTCCACTAGCTTGGGTGGAATCAGTGCTTTCTTTCACATCTAAGAATAAAAAAAAACTACCAAGTCAAAGAACATGTTATTGTAAACAATCAAAGGACATAGAATTACAAAAGATATGATTAGAAACCCAAGCAAAAATTATGTAATTTTCAGCCAATCTTTTCCCCCTACTTTGCAACAATTGAACACATTACAAAACAATTTCTATTTAATAGCATAGTAGTTAGGCTTCATGAAATATATCACAAACAAATTAGATTAAAGTATTTAATGTTTTTTTTTACAGATCGAGTAGAGGAAAAATATACATTATCTGTATATTTTAAAACAAACACAAGCCTAAATATCTGCAGTAAGTGAGTGCTTGCAAACAATAATAAGCTGTTGGATTCAGCTAATTGAAAGGAAACACACTCCAACAAGAGAGCTGTTAACTGAAACAATAAAAAGGATTATACATAAAAATCCAACAGAGTTGTGTAGCAAAAGATGTTGGTTGTTCCCAGTGCCTAAAATTTGGTACAAGTATAAAATATTGGGAGATTATGAACATAAGGATATCATGTGAATAGACAATAGAAGTTATCAAATTGTCAGGATTAAAAACCGAAAGAAGTATGCTTTAAAAATAGAAAATATGCAACAAAACAATAAAAAACCAACAGGCAGAAACAGAAATCAATGTTTGTGAAAGAACTATAATAAATGGACTGAATGAAATGAAATTTATGTAGAGAAAATCCAAATGAAACTGGCAATAATACAAAAGCAGAAGAGAACAAGGTTACGGTGGACTACAGAGAAGCAGTCATGGAGTCTAGATGATTGGATGAAATAATGAATCACAACTCTGCATTGGCTAAGATGATGATAGAAAGTTGACTGAAGCCATTTCAATGAAATATATGAAGATGACTGGCTGGAAAAAGGCAAGCAATTTTATCCTCTCATTTATGATTTTTGGGTTGAATATCAGGTAAATAGCCAAGGAGAGAAGCTATCTGAATAGTCAATGCACAGATGTATATTAACATTTTGGACTCTTTTTATTCTATCCATTGAATATAGGTTTGGCAGACACCAGGTTCATTCTCAGGTTGCAACTTCTTCCAGTCAAATGCTTGTATCTTAAAAATATCTCTTTGGTCAGATTGTCACCCACGAAATAAAACCATGAGACAAAATTTTAGCAGTAGGCAAATTTTATTCTATTGTAACTTTCTGCTATAGATGAGTGAGGCCGATATGAGGGGGGACAAATGGTCTAATCAATGTGTTGGTGTGTACCTTCCTTTTCACGATGCAGCAAGCATCCCTCTGATTTTGGCTGCTAGTGACCACTGTCTTATAAAGGACAAACATTCTTTGTCCTGTCATCTTTCATCTAAAAAATTATTCATCAAGTCCTCAGGGTCTGGTTTCACTTAGTGACCCTCTTTGTCAGGATCGTTTGACATTATTTCTTGTGATGTCCACTTCACTTAGCAAAACGAAAAGGTTACAAAAGATATCCCCCCCTCTCATCAATACTGGAAAGAGCACTAACAGTTACTGGACTTAAGAAACCAATTTTCCTGAACAAATGTTTTAATAGAAAGATTTTATAAATGTCAACTGACAGTAGCACTGGTTATTCAGTATATAAAATATAATTCTGTCTATCCAATTTTTATTTTGAGTTTTTAAATTTTTAGAATGAATTTGTCTTATATAATTAGTAAACTTTCCAAACTTCATTTTTGGTTTTTCCTTATTACTTTTGAATGTTGCTACATTCATTGTCAAGGATTTAGCTTTTTGTCTGTTTCTGTAACTATTTTTGGTTAATTCAAGTTCTCACTTATATCCTGGAACCAATTTCAAATAAATCTTGACAACCTTATTCATATTTACTAATTTTTGCATAATATTGCTCAAAGTTGCAAGTATAGAGCACCCAGTGAAGTTTGAACTCATCACAGCAGTAATGTTCACTTGTTAACTATTTCTTCACAATAAGGCATCCACCTAACAACATTTCCTTATTTTACATTTTCCTCTCACAAACCAAAATACAATAATAAATCAATTCTTTATAAGGCATGTACAGATAAATATATTAATAAAAATAAGGGAAAGAGGTATTGACAAATGTCTTTTTCTTTTGGAAACTAAAATATTTTTTCTGTTTGTATCCAATTCTGAAGACCTATTATCTGTTTGATAGAAATTAAAAACATTTATTTAAAAAAAAAATTAATCAATATGATTAAAAAAAAAAACTCTACAGGTACAAGTACATTTGCAATCAAATGGTTAAATCTGTAATGGTGAGAGAAAAGAAGTTGAACTCTATTGGTTGATCCCTATCTAGTCTTAGATAAAAAGAAAAAAGTTCATTCTTGTGCATATGTGGAGTTGCCAAAGTACAATAAGCACTAAAGTCAAAAACAAACTAAGAAAGTACCATTCAAAATCAGTTCTTTTTTATAACAATGCTATTCATTTTTACTTAGTAATATCAAGAATAGTCCTTGTTAGATTGGATCTGAAATTTAAGTTGATATTTAAAGAAACCCTGCAGTAAGATGCTCTCAAAGAGTGTCAATCATTTCCACTATATTATTCTGACAATTTCTTCCTTGGCACTGGCTGAAGCAGCTTGCCATTTGTGCGATTGATCTCCCTTGAAAATAAATCATTATGCCCTAGTCAAAATGTGAATACCATAAAAAAAAATAGCAGACTATCACTTGCTCAACATAGTAAATGTGAAACAGAATGTGTGATTTCTCTTCTTCGTTCTTCCTGGGAGCTTATGAGAATATCACAGAGATGGAGACCATCTCCCAAGAAGCAAGATGTCAGCTTTCAATTAATTCTATGCGATCCTTACCATTAGCTTTTAATACATTTTCTATAGAGATTGTATGTGACACTTTGTGATTTTTCCTGACCTACCTCCAATGGTGAATGACAAAGCACTACCTTATCTCTGTGAAATTTCCCCTTATAAAAAGGACAAAATTCTTTGCATTTATCACAGCAAAGAAATGCAGCTTCCATATATAGCTTTCATGAAGTTGCTTTGGTCAAATCTGGTTGATGAAAGACAACATTAGGGGAAAATATTACCAAGGTGCTTACTTAGGCTGTATGTATTGTTAAAATATATACAGAGTGCAGCTGAAATACCTCCCACATTTAAAACTGTCACCTGTGTGGTGCTAGTGAATTTAGGCAATCGTGCCTTCATCTAATCAATGTCATACCATATTTTTGCAGGCACCGTCATGACTTGGACTGGTGCAAACTGTGCATTTACTGTTGAAAACGTTTTTTTAAGACTGGTGAATCTATAATTGCAACAGAGAGCTTTTTGTACTCATTTCATGTTACATTGGAATGATGCTGTTCCAGATAGAAATTGATATCACTATGGGTTGAAAATCTCAGGGTCACAGGTTCAGTGCTGAAAAGAAACCTGCCTGAAAGACTTCAGAAATCATCTACAACAGTGTATTGTGAATAGAGGGCACCCTTTGAAGGATGTCATTTTTAAAAGGAAACGAATAAAAACTGTAGCTCTTTGTTTAAACAACAGTGAAATTAAATTTTTAATAGCAGTTACTTTGGTCTTTAAAATATGAGAAGTATTTCTGCTGTACCCTGTATAAAAGATCAAGAATTACATTTGAAAAGTAGACACTAACCAGGAGATCAGTTTCCCCTATGCAACCATCACTGAAGTCAAGTCTCAATAACTGTTTCAAGCATAACTTATATTCTACCAATTTGAATAAAAAGCAGGTACAAACAAATCATCAGAGACCCATACAGTGTCGTTCTTCCTTCTGAAGATATCAATCTGGTTCTACAACACACTATTCTAAGCTGAAATATTTACTGCAGTTTATCTTGGCCCTCCCTACCACCTGTTCATACTTGTTGAACTTTCTACGTTTCATTTCTACTCTAGAAAAAAAAAAAAATGAATCAAAATAAACAGTGATGACATCTGCGTGCGCAGGTGTTAAGAATGAAACTACAACACCTCAGGTCATCCATCAGGGTTAATTCCTTTGTATAAAGTTCTTGTAAACACATGTCAAATGAAGGTAAAAAAAATGTCTGAGAATATGCAGCCAAGTCCTAAAGATTTAAATCATTTACAGTATTTCCAAAAGTTCAAATTTCTTCTTTACACCAATTCAGCTAACCACTTTGTCCATTGTTAACAAGGGAAAGACAATTAAATATCTGTCACATTACTCAACGGCTTTGATAATTATGTCCACAGGCATTTTTGGATCCTGTCTCCCCAGTCTCTTACCTTTATCTTGGAACCATCATACAGTAGGACCTTGTTATCTGCAGTAGATAGGTTCCTACAAATCTGTGAATAATAGCACAAGGTGTGTCTTAGAATTTCAGCTTGCCTTCTATCTCCCCCACCACAATATATTTGACTTACTGTATAAAAATATAATGAATTAGACAAAAATATTTCAGTAGTCAATAAAGGAATCTATTTTCTTTTATCTGTGCTTTTCTCCTCAGGATCTGAGGACTTACATGTTAATGGTTTTGAGGATGATATTTTTTTTAATCATTTCACTCCATGCAAGGCATAAAAGCCACTAAGACACAAGAGTCTACTAAGTGTTAGAGAATATGAGAAAAAATACTATTAAGGAGAGAGAACAATAAGTACAAGAATTAAAAAGACAGAAGATAACAATTGACATTGCATTTAAATTTTTGTAGATCAGTGTTGATTGGGAAGCAAGAAGTCGAAAGAGATTTCTACAAGTAAGACGTGCAATAGAGGAAACGGTTAGCATAGAACTTATAGTTGCATCTAGCCATTTCAACAGTAAAATGATGAGACCTAGCTGCCAATCATGTGTTGCACTTAAATTCATAAAGTCTAGATACTATAGAGGAAAGTTAATCAGAACAATTACCATGAAAGTATTTTAGAAAAGGCACAGGGAAGCTACATTATGGCAGTAGGAAAGTAACTGAAGTTGAGATACCTGGTCAGGACTAATAATAAATATATAGCACAAGCATCAGGCCATACGTGGCAGCAATATTCAAAGCATGAATGAAGGGTAGACTTATAGATATGTAAGATTCTAATGAGAAAAATTGTCTATCATGACACTGAACCAACTTTTCTAGCAGCAGACTTAGCAACTGATTCAATATAATCTTTCCACTGTATGTCAGTAGAAAATATTAGCCCGAGAAGGCACAATAAGTCACTCTCCTGAAAGTTAGCATCAGTCATGTTGATGTGAGGCAGAACTGGGTCTCTTAAATGATTGATAGAGAGCAGTTTTGTTTTGGAAGTATTAAAATTAACAAGCCATTCCTTGCCCCAGTTAACGGCAGATTGTAGGTCATTTTTGGGATCAGCTGCTAATTTGACTTTATTGAAATGATCAGACTTACTGTTGAGACAGGAGTAAATAGTTGTGTTTTTAAAAATGATTAATTTTTTTTTCATATTTTCAAAATATTATTATTATTAAAGATTTATGTCTGTCATCATTGTTTATATGTTACTCTTTTGAAATATAATTTGCAAAGTTATTTTTAATAAAAGTTTTGGAAACTAAACTTTTGTTAATTACGCCAACTACAGATAAGGGAAACTGTAGTTGTCAATTCAGTGGATAGTGAAGTACTACTGTATTGTATTAGGTTGGTGCAAAAATAATGACGTAATAATGTCGTTTTTTGACATATTTTTAAACGTCAAAAAACAACATTATTATGTCACTATTTTTGCACCAACCTAATAGTTCGCCTAATTAAATATTGTATCAAAAATATATCACACAAACTATCACAAAGAAAAATATTTCTATAATTGTTATGAAATGTGATTTCCTTCATATTTTCTCAGTTCAATGTTAGCCATTAATCTTGTGTATCATATTCTGTGCTTCCCCTTACTGCTTGAGTACTTATATAGTCTCTATGTTTTAGCTATGCTAATTAGGCAGTCATTTATATATCACTACAAAAATATTCAGAAATAAATCATATATTTGTAACTAAAAGAAAAAAAGTAAAATATCAATTTTGATTATTTGAAATATCAAAGTTCACAAATATTAAAAAAAAATACAAAAAAATTATTTTTAAATTAAAAATATTCAAAATATTAACAAAGTTCACAAATATTCAAAAAATCACTACTCAGGGTAACTCAAGAAATATTTACAAAAGTAAAAAAAAAAATTAGATTTTACCAACAATATGATTCTTTACAGAATGATTCCTTAATGTTTATGAACTGAAGAAAATACAAATGTGTGAAAATCAATTTGGATTCTTGATTGTAAATTTATTCAAAAATCATTTTACAGTTGACCTTCATTTCACTTCCATTATTTGGAAGCATGGTAAGCAGAAAGCAAACATGTCATATATTCAAATACAGTGTATTCCAAAAGTCACGCAACAACTGGCAGAAAACATACACTTGTGAAATAGCAACCAGGGAAAATTTGCATGACATCTTTCATAATTTGACCAATAAAATTTCTTAATAATATACTGTCACATACAGAAACACAAATCCATTTGATAAATAAATATAAAATTCACAAGGTTATCAATGGTAATGTAATTTTTGGAACACCCTGTACAATATTTACAAATTGAGCAACAGTTAACAAAGAAAATCTTACAGACCATAAATAAATTTAGTGTACACAATTTCACTGGATGCACCCCTCCCCACAAGGATGGCCAGGTATATTAGTTTAGCAAATATCTACAAAATACAAAAGTACTAAGTAGGTACTAAGAATGTATAAGGTGTGTAATGAATAGTGGCTGAAATCAAGAAACTCTGCAAGCCAAGTTTGAATTCTAGTCAAGTTTTGTTATATTCCCATTCATGTAACTACCCTGGAGGTATTTTTCACTATGCTCATATCACAACCGAATGTGACACTAGGTCAGTTTAAAGTGGGCTTGATTACAATACTATGGAAAAATTGTCCAAGTCCTCTTGGCACTTCTTCTTTTTGGAGATACCTCAGGTACCAAGTAATGACCCCCAGTCCCCTCCCAAAAGAAAGGTACTGCCTGGGTGGATGGCTCCCTGAGGCTTGAGCTTAATATTAATTTCAACTTTCCTTGATAGAAACAAACTTCAATACAAGATAAGTAGAAAAAAACTACCCTAGGGAAAGGTATGAATCATTCTCTTCTCCTTTCAACTATAGGTAAAATAGTAGAGTAGACTGGGTTCTTCAGTCTTGAAGAAGGAAAAGCTGGCTGAATTCAAAACTGTATGAGGCCCTGGATCCTAACTGCAGCCGAGCTGATGGATACAATGAACTGGTTTGGTTTGTGAGGAAAAACTATAAAAATCAAGATTTGGTAAAAATGAACAAATCAGACAGACTTAAATTATAGCAAACACATTATTAGGATATATTTTATTAGTTGATCAATTTCAGAGAAAAGAAAAACATCTTTTTATTGAAAAGATTAAGGTATGAAATTCCCACTGAGTGGATACTAATTTAAAATAAAACCTATAATTTATAGGAAAAGATAAAATTTCCACAGTATTTAAAACATTATTAAGTTTCAGCTTTTAATCATGTATAGTTATTAGAAATCTTATACCCTTCAAGTAACACACATTCAAATAGAGCTGAGCATTATTCTGTTAAATATTCACACATATTCATGTGTCTACTACTACATCCATGCACCAGGTATAAATAAAAGGACTATCAAGTAGTCACATGATAATCCAAGTAGTAGTACATAGTTGGAGTAAAAAGAGGCACTATTAAGAAAACTTAAGCATGTTTGGGTTTGATAAAATTCTTACAAGTTCATTCAGTTTGAAAAATGTAATTATCTTTTTAACATGCTCTTCCTTTAAAAATCTTAAGTTTCATGGTCATGCTAGCTAAAAAGATCATCTGCAAGGAAAGGAAGCAACAGTTCTGATATTTTATCAGAAGGTTCAATGTCTTTCAAGACACAAAAATCTGCAGTTTCACTGGAAATAAAACGTTATTCACATTTGGCAGCAATGTAGAGAAGGACTTGATTTGGAGACATTTTTCTGTGTTTTTTTTTATTTTAAGTTAAAAAATTTAATGACATTTGGCCAAATGTATAGAAGCCATTCAAATGTTTGTACATTTTCTAGCCATCTATGGTAGAAATACAAAAGTAAAGGGACAGGGGGTGCCAAATTGAACTTTTAAAGCCAAGCAATAAAAGCCAAATAAGTTTTAATATATTTCATCACTATTCACACAACAAAAGTTAGAGATACAGGTCATTATTAGCCTGTAAACTTTAAAAATAACATTTTTTTTTTATTTTTCAAAGACACATTTTCTATCCTATCCTAAGACACATCAAAGGCACATTTTAAATTCCATCATCCTTCCCGTCTACATTTTATTTGAGTCAAATTTGATTCTCAAACTTGTTACTTTTGTCAACAATTTAGACAAATGTATTTTACACATACATACACACTGACATGGATGCATAAAGTATTTTTATTTTTTTCAGCATGACCTCACCCATCGCTGACTAGAGATCAAAAGGACTTTTTACTTTTGAAATTGACATGTGAATAAAATTTCTGCAGTTGTTCAAATTAAAAAAAAAAACACTGATAAATTCAATGAGTGTGAATTAATTTATCTTTGATGGAGATGTTTACTTTTATCTTTGCTTTTCCTCTTTTCTTTTTGAATGAGGGTAGGAACTAGAAGACACGCCTTCTTTATCCCTTTCTTTCTCATAACCGAGACGAAAAAATACAAAAAGTATCTATGAGGTCATGAACTTATTCCAATCAAGGAAACAAACCACTGTTTGCAGTGACAACTAAAAAAACATTTTTCCTAAAGGATATAATATAAAATGGCAAGATTTCTGGGATTTGGCATTTTGACTTTCATGAATTGAGAAAAACAAGGATATGCAGGCAGCCCAATTGAGAAAATCCCAGGATTTTTCAAGGAACTTTTACGCTATTGCTGTTTTTCCAGGGATTGAAAAGTCCTGGGAATTCTCCAGGATGTTTCAATGTTTCCAGGACCTGTATGAACCCTTTTCTTAATTTTCAGTTAAGATAAACAGTTTGATGTAACGATGCAATTGTAATGAGGTTATCTGCTGTTGAAACTTACCTTTGTTTTTGGAACTTTTCCCTGTTTTAGACTGAAATATAGAAAACACAAACGCTTTAATATTTATCTCAATAGCAGTAACAGTCAACAGGTCAGTTGTGAATGGATGTACTGGCAGGTCTTTATGTCATAAAATTTTTTGGCATAACACTACTAATTTCACCATTTGTCAATAATTTCTAAAATCGCTAAGGTAGAAATATCAAACTTGCACTTCTCATGACAATTGAATTGGCTTCTCTTCACATATTGGCTGACCCTCAAAGCTACTCAAACAGACTGACAAAAAAAAAAAAAAAAAAGAAAAAAAAAAGGTGTATGACAAAAAACTGTCATAAAGAGAATGCCCTAAAATTAGATTTTAGAATTTTAAATTTTTTAAACTTTTGGTTTATGTGTTTGTGGTGAAGATTTTAGTTGCTTTTTGTACTTTTATTGTCAAGCTGTAAATATAAAATATGAAACATTTTCATAGTAATAACCAAAACCTGAAAGAACAAACAAGCCAATGTGATTTGTTTTGTACTTTTTCAATCACATCTTGCTACTTACATATACAAATGGGACAGCAGTTAATTCCAGATTTAGAATAATGTTGTTGAAGAAAAAGAAGAAACTAATTAATGAGTAGGGAGAGACAGATATGGAGGCAAATTATAAGTAGTGGGTGAAAGGCTGACCTGTGTTGTGCTAGATTAAAAAATTGGCAAAACAAATAAACAAAGATAAAAGAAAAGTGCTCTTAAGGTGAAAAGATCAATTCCCATATCCCAATCCTTAAAAAAAAAAAAAGGTAGAAAGAGAGAGCCTAATAATATTGTTTGTGGGAAGAAACAACAAAGTTAGGTGTTTAAAGATAAAGTGAAGTTTCAGTCAAAACCTATTAGAGGAGAATGAAACTTGAAACACGATGTAGAAAGATTAAAAGTACAAATGTAATATTTTTTTTAATAGAAAATATTTGTAAAATATGTCAGAAAGATTTATACATGTCTTAGTTGCACCATTCATTTATTACTAGCATTCATTCATAAATTCATTCCCAATCATTTGCCCTTTCTCTTTTTTTATAATCCATATCCTTCTGACAACAATTTAAACTTATGCCTTCTTTTTTTTTTCCTTGCACCTAAAGTCTCTCTATAATCTATAATTTTGGAAGGTGAAAATTTCACTGAAATATATTGGAACATTTTTAAGTTTTCACCTGAAATCAAGAAAATATGAACTTTAAGCAACATGGTCACAATATATAAAAAAAAAAGATGGTGTCAGATTAAACTGATGCAGAAGAATGTGGACTAATTTTTGGCCTGAAAACTTATAAGACATTCAATTGTTGCATAAACTATGTAAGGTTGACTATAGAGGTCATTCAAGGTCCTAAGAGATCATTAAAGAGTATAGCATGTCATATGGAGTGAGATATTGAATTTGCTATGTACAAAGATGTCTTTTAACCTTACAAATGGTAGGGCAGATAAGGTCAAATTCAGCCTCTAAGGTCATTTGTAAGTAGAATTATTTTCTGGCCTTATGATTTGTATCACAGACAAATATTAACATTCATGGAAGTGACTGGTACATGGAGGTAAGTTTGCAAAAAAAAAAAGGTTACAAGATAGGTAATGCTAATCTCCAAGATCAATTTTGGATTAAAATAACTTCAGACAAACAAAAGAATTAAGAGTTAAAATAACTTGATTGATTTTATTTTGTTTGGAATATGATGTCATCCCCACCCCAAAAAATTTCAAATAAAAAATTAAAAAATTTGGAAAGTTTCAATTTGATTATTGCCTGTTTTAAATGTAAAATAATGGTTTCAAAGTACAAATGGTGGGTGAAGAAATCTTCCTTCAAAAATTTAAGCAGTAGAAGAAATAAACTAAAAAGAAAAAAACAAAACGTCAATATTTCAAAGTTCATGAACTCTATCTTAATTGGGATAGATAAAAATGAGGATGCCTTCATTCCTGGGCACTAACAAATTTATGCTTTGAATTCAAGCAAATTAAGTTCCCATCAATGGGTCTCTCATATGATTAATGGAGAAAAGTTTAGTTTCAGAGGCTTTAAAATTACCCCCCCCAGTTAACTATGAACTTGAGATCGTTTTGGACATCGGCTACTATTTTGACTATGCCAAACTGATAAGCCTTACTATAGAAGCAAGAGTAAATAATTGTGTCGTCAGTTTAAATACCAAGTTGAGAACTGATGTCATCAGGAAGGTCATTAATGAAAATTAAAAACAGAGTAGGACCAAAGATGGAACCCTGGTGGACATCTGCGTTAGTACGAAAGGATCTAGATGAGTGGCTGTTTAGGATAACTCTCATTTCTCAATTTGATAGGAAAGACTGGATCACTTCAAAAAAAAAAAAAAAAGTGTCCAGACATAGTGTGACTTTTCTGCTTGTGGAGAAGACCTGAAATGCCAGACCCTGTCAAAAGCTTTCAAGATGTCCAAAGCAACAGCCGAGGCTTCACCATTTTTATCTAGAGCAACTAGGCCAAAGGTCAGTATTTTAAAATTGATGACCTCTATCCTAATTGGGGTAAATAAAAAGGAGGATGCCCTAATTCCCAGGTACTTACTATTTGAATTCAAGAAATTATGTTAATTAACCTTTAGCACTCTGCATTATTAATATTACTTCTGTTTCTACTGCATTCTTTTTCAAGGCCTCTCAATTGCATTATTCTTATTATTAATTTCACTCAAAGTTGTTTTCTGTTGCCATTACAGGATATGACAACATAACTGTGAAATTCAAACACACTATTGTTCAGTGATCAGAGTCACCTTCAGTGGCAGGATAAACTTTTTGTACAGCAAATGAAGTCACATACAATGTGATAAAGCTTTAAAAAAATCAGTGACGTAATCAGATTAAAAACTAAATAATAACTTAAGATGTGATTATGACATGCCTTTACATTCAGACACGTATATACCCTACTTATCATACTCAACATTTCAGCCATTGTAATCTCAGATCTTCTTCAGGCATCTATCATACTTCTCAGAATTTATTCAATCAATAGGTTCAGATTGTTCTCATTCCAATTTTCATAATTAGGGCATAAATTGTATCAGTTAATACTCTCCAACCTATTTTGACTTTTTCTGTCACTTATCAACTGTGGAAAAAAATTTATGCAACACTTTAATCTACTAGTCCAGAGATGGTGAATCTTTATAGTTGTCAGGTCATTTTTGGTATTTTTAAATTGTTCATAAACATAAATGGGTCACTCATATACTTAGTGATATTTTGTTAATGAGAAACTAGTTGCTGCATCTAATGCTTTAATTTGCAGTTCATACTTTGTTGTCTTCAGCTTAATGTATGCAGCACTCTTACCCATACCAAGGTGATTCCTAGGGGGTTGATTTTATATTAGCTCATGAAGAAAAACAATGTTTTACATGAGCAGATAAAAAATGGTAAGCATTGCTAAGGTCAATTTTTTCATTGATGCAAAAGAGTTAGGCAAAGACTACCATTCAGTAAGAATTAAGTTCTCAGATCTGCTTTCTAAGGATACATTTTCTTTTGGTACACAGACTAATCATTTTACTTCCTTTTCTTGCAACTTCAGATTAAGGTCAATAATTTAATTTCTAAGTTGATTATATCATGTCAATCAAAGATGGATAGCTTAAGATCATGAATTTGAATAATATGAAGGAATTGAATGTATTTTAAGGTGCTATTTTGTTCTTGGAATTGAGAAAATCTCTCTGAAAGTAAATGCTTAACATTCTTTAGTATTGACGAAGACTTTTTCAGTACATTTTTTCTCTCTTCTGCACTAACAGTTGAAAAATATGAATATGAGAAATGTTTCTTTAATAATGGAAAATATTTCAGCTTTTTTTCTTTTGAAAGCTTTAATATTAGGTTGGTGCAAAAATAATGACATAATAATGTCGTTTTTTGATGTATTTTTAACGTCAAAAAACGACATTATTACGTCATTATTTTTTAACCAACCTAATATGTCCAAACACCAACAGCACAGCACTTCCATTATCTTGCAATATTTTTTATTCAATTTACTTTAAGAAAGTGAAATCTGAAAAAAATTAAGTCATTCAAACATTTAATATCATTCAGTTCTGGAGAGTCATTGCCTTTTTTGCCAAAGAAGAGACTTATTTCTTTCAGAAACTCCACAAAACACTTGGCTACGACTTAAACATCTGACATTGTTGTACATGAGTTACCCAGAAAATTGATTGTTATCTTCATTCAATAGCTTGGTGAATATTGACGTTTAAGTGCATAAGCAGCTATAAAATTCACAATGTTTTGTTACAAGGGACATTACATTTTATAGTAATTTTAAACTAGTTTTTGCACATAGAGATGCAAAATGCAATGAAATTCAACTAAATCATGGCTCATTTCTTGTTTCAATAATTGCACAAATCCAACATTTTTTCATTCATGCACAGAACTCCATTTGTTGTCACACACACAATATTTCCAAACTGAATGCTAAGTTCAATAAATTCCTTCTTCAATTCATCCAGAATATCTTTCCCTTTAGTTTTCTTGAAAGTGTTATCGATTTGATCAGTTCTTCTCTGCAGCAACTGCTAAATGAGCAATTGATGTAATGTCTGTACTTTCATCCAAACAAATTGAAAATATACCTGTGTACAAGTTGATCAGTTAAATCTTTGACCATAGCAATTATTCTCTCTTTGATCGTATTCCTACTGACTGGCAACTCATTAATACTTTTGAGGATTTCATCTTTATTCTGAAAGTCTTCAAACAAATATATTGAGAAGTTCAAAATGGCCTCTTTCAGATGACTATCATCACAGAATGGCTTCTCATGATTATCAATAATAGAGGATAACTGAAAACTGGCTGCAGATATATTGTTCTTATTTTTTTGGTTTAAATATACTTTTTAAATAATCATCTTGTTGTTTAGATTACTTTACTTCTGTCCGAATAGTTTCATTCCTTTCTTCATCTATTATTGAGCATAAATTTTGATGATGACTTTCAAAATAGCACTTCATATTATATGATTGTTCAGCAATTGACTCCTTGCATACATACAGCAAAAAGCGTTTTAATTTTGCTCAATAACACCATATTTTTTTCACTCCACCCTTTGTGAAAAAGCCACCCACTTTCATTATGTTCTGAGCTTATTTTGCTTTTCTTATGGGTTATTTTTACAGGTTAAAAGGAAATATTACAAATGAATTCAGAATAGTCAAAAATTTTAAAATATCCAAGAAGACACTGAAAATAGGTGAGACTACAACTGATAAAACAGAGAAACAATTGTACAAAACATTATAAAACTGGCTGTGTATCAGCTGGATGTGTTTAGGTATACACAAGGTGCAAACAAAACTCAGAAAATCACTAAATTTGATTAGCCATGCTATATGTCATGACATTATTTCACTGACTCCTTGTGGGCCAATAGAAAGTTTATAGTAGGTCAGTTCATGACCTGTGCATCAGTAGTTCACCATCTCTGTACTAGGCTACGTGCCTGTTAGACAATCCAGTGGCATCACTTTAGTGTCTTAAACTCATACTCAGGAGGCAGAATTATATTAATGGCCTTTCTTAATCAGAGGCCACAAGATGGTGGTATCCATTATGCTAGGTCTACTGAGGAGGAGGTTGTCAAAATCTAATATGTGCAATGATTCTTTCAGTTGTTTTATCCTCCGGTGGTGTTCTTTGTCTATTACCATAACTTCATTCACTGAGAATTGTGAGTTCAATACCTGAGTGTGAAAAAGTCATATGCTCTGGGCAAATGTAAGAAGCAAGAAATTGACTCAAAAGTGAATTTACAGCTGAGATGATGTGAGACATCCTTTAATAATAGACTGTATGGACAACCTATCCAGATTGATTCTAAAAAGTTTTCAGTTCAAAATTTCAAGAAAGGTTACCGAGTACACTTGAGGAAGGCTGGAAGGTACAACAACTGAAATATTGTGATTATAACAACCAAGATGAAAAGTCAAAATAGAAAGGAATATAATAATGGTAATTGCTCATCTCAAAAATTCAAACACAAATTATCATAAATTTTAACTGTAGATTATGAGATTTAAACAAAAATTATTTTTAATAATAATTCTTAATTAATAATCATCTTGTTGCTTTTTTTGAGTACTCACAATAAAAACATATCAAAATGGTAACTACCAAACAAACATGTCGTATAAAAACCTGGAGTCACATAAATAGCATTAAATATCTATAGTGCTTTTTGTATGTGCATAAAGTAACATATAGGGAGAAGAACAAAGAAAATGAGTGACATATTTATAAATAAAAGAGAGGACACTAGGTTCATACAGAGAGAAAAGCCAAAATCAAACTATTTCTGTGCTAGGATAATGTTTTAGGCTGGCAAACTTAGGTTAAATGTCATGAAAATACAAGCAGAAATTTAAATGTTGTCATTCAAATAGACTAAATTTTTCTTGTTTTCAATGGAAAAAAAACTTAGATATGACAGCATACATGAGGTGTAAAAGAAGCTAGTCATATCATGACATTAAGGCTTTCACATGTACTTTTAAATGTCCAAAAATATTTTAAAACTAAAACAATAAAAACTAAGATGAAAAAAGAATGTGTAACTGAGGGCATTCTACAACAGAAACAATCTTTAAAAAAGAAAAAAACAAAAAAACAACAGCATTAGCTAAAATTTTCATACCATTTGAAAAAAAAACTTTTGGGGATGAAATAAAAAATAAAAAACAAACTGCTAAAGTAAATCCTAAAAAGTAGAGGATAATCATGATCATGAGTCCTGTAAACCATTAGGGTCATAGGGGCACCATATGTACTGCAGCCACAGTAGAAGTGGTGTGTGTTGGGCAACCTTCTCCAGGCTAAGAGGATAATACTACCAGACATAACAAAGAGTACTAAATACTCATAATAATGAGTAAAAAATAAAAAATAAATAAATAAAAGAAAGAAAGTATTTCATATAACTGAGATTGTATTTTATAAATTAACAAATACAATTAGCTATATTAATTATCAAGAATTGTAACATCAACCTTTCCTGCTCTGGGAATTCTAATTTACAATATATGTATGAATGGCACACAAGTATTTTCCAGATCATCAACACATAAGCACAAATATGTTTGTCAAAAATTAAACATTTATCTGCAACAACAAAAAGATGAAAAAAAATGAACTGTTCTTTTATTATGGGTGCACTTCCAAAAATCTAAAGGTATCTTGTTTTTATATGTATAAATGCACTGATTTCTATATAGGGAAGACCATACACAGCATTATATATAAATGGTGCTAATGTTAATTTAATTACATTTTTAATGTTTAGAGCCACCACCCCCACCCCCAGAACAACATTAGATAAATAATAATCTGTTATCAAGCTGTCAAACCCACCAATACCTTAAATAAACATCTACTGTTGGGTTAAAAAAAATAGATTTCTATGAAATTAATGTAAATAATATTACTTTCAAATCAGATTAATTGTACTTTAAATTAGCTAATATCCCACAAATAAAGATTCAGAAAAAAATAGATGTTATTTTTCAGATTTTTTAATAAAGAGTAAATAAATACATTGTGATGAAAGATGACTCAAAAAGGGTGGTAATCAGCTATTTTAGCAAAAAAATAAAAATAAAATAAAAATAAAACTTCTAGTCAAATTAAATTAGTTTTGAAATACAGCAAAGTATTTTGCTTATTGGAAATATTAAATTTAATCTATTAGCTTGAAAGTAAAACTAAAATAAAAGCTTCAAGAACCTTAGGTTTTATGATTTCTGTGGTGGTACCTAAATTAAACTTTCTCCTGGAATATGGAAGAAATGTGTGTGAGTTGATTCCATGGATATAGTATAATGAGTCCTAGTTGTAAAGGTCTAAACTGGTGAAACTAGAGTGGAGCTGATCTGAACATTTGCCATAGGAATAGTGAGAGTAGGCTTATAAAAATGTCCGAAAGAGGCTGTAGAGTGAAAAATAAGTCAGTAGTCAGAAGAATCACCATTAGGCAATCAAAAAACATAAAAAAAATGAAATGATGGAATTTTGAACCTGGAATAAAGTCTGAAGTTGTTATGCAAATCAAATAAACAGCAATAACTCAAAAAGAACTGAACCAATTTTTGTCAAATTTAACTTCATCTATTTCCACCCTTAGCAAAATATTGACCTAAATTTTCTGCCATTTTTCATGGTTAGTTTTTGAGATATTTGGAATTTATGAAAACTGGCTGACTGAAGTTAATATGCAGATTAAACTAATATTAGCTTAAGATCTGAAATCCAATAAAACCTATTTTTTCTTTTTGTCCATGTGTTGAAACATGGGTAAAGGGAAGTGCTGAAAACAGAAAATAACAAAGTTATTGAGTGTGTGAATATCCACATTGGAAATATCAAAGGGGATTTGCAGAGATCATCAAACAATAAAGCTGTTGAAAATATAACTTAGTTGAGAACTCATAGCAAAGGAAACAGCTTTAAGAACTTGCTTCCTTGAGATGAACGTAAACTAAACCGAGTTATAGTGAAATAACCACTTTTGACCAGTGCTCAGATCTTTGAAAAGGCCGGAATTGAGGGACAAAAGGTGTAGAATACATTGTAAACTGGGATCTGTAAAAAAAATCCCCCAGGCAACATCCTTTCACTAAAGCAAATATTTTAAAGTGTCAAAATTGGGTCAAGAAATACATGAAAACTTTTCTAAAGTAAATTTTATGGACAAATCTCAAGTGACACTTAATGGACCTGATGGATGGGCCAAAGAATAGATTTTATTTAATTCATACATGCCTGTGACTAAAAGAAGGCAACAAGAACACAGTAGTGTTATGATATGGGCTAGAATTGTTGACCAAATCATTATTGAACCAAGTCAATGAAGCAGTTAAATTGAACAGTGCTAACTATTGTGATTTTATGAATAAGACTTTCTTCAACAGGAGAGAAGATAATGGAAGGGCCACCAACAAGTCCTGATCTGAATCTGATTGAAAATCAATGGTCAATTATATGAAGGTGGCAAACAATATAACAGCAAAGCAGGCCAATGGGAAGCAATTAAAACTACCATGTTGAAAATGAAACCTTCTGAATTAAAAAAAAAATCAATGGATACTAGATACTGGCTGTTACTGAGAAGAAGGATCACTATATTAAAAAGTAAAGTATTCAAAGACTTATCATATGTGTTTGTTATTTGTTCTATTATAGGTGTTGATCAATTTTTGATGATTTTATTACCTTTTTGTTGAAGTAAAATGTGATTATTTTGTTTTGCCTAATAACTTCAGACTGCAGTCTTTTAGAATACATCAAATAACTTCAATAAAACATATTGATACTACCTAAAATTTTAACTTTGGCTTTGTTTTGACATCTAAATTGATTGCTTAAAATTTGAGAATTTTTTTTCAAATCAAATTTGAATTATTGAAGTTTATATGATTTGCTAAATAACTTCAGACAGGATGTATACAATCTATGAAGGACAGCATAAAACAACCAGAAGCATAAAGTCTCTTTGATGTCTAGGGACACCCAAAATTTAACTCTAACCTGTTGAAATAGCAAAGGACAACTAAAGGAAGAGCAATGCTTGAGGACTTGATTTTGAACAACTGAGGATCCATGGAGTAGGTATTTCCATTTAAAAATGCCTACTTCAGAAACTGACAGAGTAATCATTGGGAATCAACATCTTCTGACTGTTCAAATCCAGCTTGTCAAGAACCAACAAACCACCATTATCAGTGCTAATAGTCCAACTTTGAAGGCTGAAGATGAAGAATTTCTATGTGTAATTTGACATCATTCTTCTGTTCTAAACAATGGCAAAATTATTCTTTCAGTAGACTTCAATGCCATAGTTGTGAAAGATCATTATAGGCTCTGGACTGCAATAATCAGTAAGGAAAGCATTGGCAAGGCAAATATCAATGGAACATTCCTCTTCTACAAATGAGTTTAATACAAATTGGTGATAACAAACACATTATTTTGCCAGTGAAACATGCATAATGTCACCTGGCAGCCTGCACACTCCAAACACTGACATTTTATCAACTACATCATTATATGATTTCAGGACCAGGATGTACAGGTACATCCCTACTTACAAATAAAAGAAATTTCTAGGCTTCATCAAACTAAATGTTCTTAAAAGTAAAGAATAATAAAAGTGCTTATAATATTACTATACTTGCTATATTTTTGACACTACCTAACTTGCTGATATTGATGATGATATTTTATGCTCTTGTTCACCTAATACAGGGCTCAAAAACCACTGAATGTAGAGTTACTTAATGGGTAGGTTGTTTTATAGATGTAAGAATTGTAGATTATAAAGATATGTAGGATAGTTTGGGTGTTTGTTATATAAAATAGTAGCTCTTGGGAAGAAGCTACTCGAATGGAAATTTCTTCTCACCACTGGAACACAAATGGAATGCAGATGGTTTGCCCCTGTGTACAGGGCTTGGCATATCTTAACTGTCCAGGTCTGAATTGCTGGAACTAAGGAATGTAGCTTGTTAAAACATTTTTCATGGAAATAGTGATAGAGTAGCACCAAGCATGCAATGTTGCATCTGTGGAAAATAGCTGAAGAAAAATTAACACACACACACACACACACATATATATATATATAAATCTATACGAGACATAAAATATTTAGAAAATCTACCTTCCTGTTACCGCAGTTTCTACCAATTAGGTATCATCAGGCTGTAAAATTCAATTTTCCATCCTAAGACACTCTTACATACATAAACTTGAGACTGATAAAAGGGAGAAGGAAAGAAGTAAAGATAGAGGGGGGAATATTTTATACTAATGTCTCTTCTCACCATTAAAGTTTGTTGACTTATTTGTTCTTAACAGTTTTTTATACCTTACTACACCTTTTGAAGTTTTTGCCACTCAGTCCGAACAATTTATATTACTACTGTTTACCGAGTAGGTAAGCAAGTTTAAATATTAAATCATTATTATTATATGGGGTTGTGTGTGTGTGTGTGGGGGGTCATTAAAGATTTGTCCTAACTCACTTCCTCCCATAGAACACACTTCAATTTGCAGTCCCCTACTAATAAATATTTCTATATTTCAGATGTGAATGTGCAGTAAGGTGTGACTGGTGGGTGTCAGTGGAGTACAGAGCTGTAATAATGTTGATGTTTTTGAAAGGCAATACACTACAAACAATTTTGGAAGAGATGACAGCAGTGTCAAGACTAGTGTCTACCCCACCCTATAGTGTTAGTCACTGCTGGTATTCACATTTCAAATGTGGTTGGATGTTAGTGGAAACAGTTACTATTCCTCTCAGTCAGCTATTGAGAGTAACTATCATCTTAGTAAAATGTTGCTTAACCATTCAAAAACTAGCGGACAGGGTCAGTGAAAAAAGAAAAAAAAGCAAATTATTCATGATCTTCTGCATAAGCAAAAGTGTCAGTGTGGTGGGTTTCTCATTTGCTCAACCCTTTCCAGAAGGAATCAATTGCTCTTGGCTATGTGTCAAGAAAACCAAACAAAGCTTTTTGCCAAACTAATTATGCAAGATGAATCATGTATTAAAGCACAATCCAAATAATGGAAGCACTGTGATTCCTCATTATTCAAAAAGGCAGGTGTCCAATCTTCTTCTGTCAAGGTGATACTTGTGGTCTTCTGGGGTAAAAATAGTGTGGAGATTAAGAATTTCCTGAATAAAGGTACAACAATAACCAGGATGTATTATGCCTCATTGCTGTTGATATTACAGGAAGCCACCAAAACACTTAGATACACTATGTTCAGCAATGGCATCTAGACATTATAAAACAATGCACTAATAATGAATACACAACTCTCCTGTTTAACAAATAAATGGAAGCAAGATTTGGTTCTAGCAAGTGCTAGACAGGCCATTGTCTGATCTCATAAAAATACTGATTCAGCATTAAAGGAAACATCAAGATATGAATACAAAAACATTGAAACAGTGTTCAGTCTGGTCCTCAAACCAATTCTGTGCAATCAATGACACTATGCATTATTCTGCTGGAATAACCAATCATTGTTGTTGGGACAGATGGTGTTCCTGAACGGGTGCAAAATTTTCAAAGCAGATCAATGTAAACATCACCAGTCAATGATGTGTTTAGACAGATGAGTTAATCCAACCTCTGCTATATGAATACACCTTTATGGAATTACCCCCAGCCTATATGGTGCCTTGTTGGCAACTGGAGTCCATAGCAACCTGAACTCTACCATAAGCCTGAAACAACTGGAGCCATGACTTATTGAACCACAACACACATTGCTAGTTCTGTATGGTCTAATTAATGACACCATGAGCCCAGGTGAAACTCCCATATCCAATAGAAGCTAAAGAGTGCAGAACTGACCCATTGTATAAAACCTAAACTTTAAAATAAAGTTTTCTATTGGATGAAAGATTCAAAATTAAATATTATTAGGTTGGTGCAAAAAATAATGTCGTTTTCTCACATAGTAACATATGTGAGAAAACGACATTATTTTTGCACCAACCTAATACATTAACTTTAATTTGTTAAATGATGAACTAATCTGTTTCAGTAAGCCAAACTTTGGTGAGAGAAAATAAGAAAGTTCCAATAGTCATGTTTGATTCTAGAAAGTGAATGACAGGCTATGGATCAAGTATATTTAAAACTTACAGGCATTTTTTTAACAAATGCTTCAAGCTGAGTAAAAAAAAAATTGTAATTATTTTTAGAACAAGAAATCAAACTTGGTAGCAGTATTGGTATTTTTAATCAAAACATAATCCAAACTGTCAATGTTTGTTCGTTTCTAGGATTAGGATATTTGAGAAAATTAATAAATTAGTGCGTGCAATAAAAAGACAATTTGTTTTGAAAAATGCAACACGTTTGCCTTCTTTGAAGAAATAATAAATTTTAAAAAAAGATTTTTTTAAATCCTTTTGACTAATAAAAATAATGACTATTAAGTGACAATATCAGGTTATTCTAAATTGGAAAAAGTCAAGTTCTATGAAACTATAGGTCAGATTCACCATAAAAAAAAGTAAATACATTTTAGTGGCATTATTGCCTTGCTTGGAGTGAAATTATTAAAAAAAACAAAAGAACAAGCCAGTCTATATAACTACAAAATTCTACCAGTTCCTTTCATGCTTCTTTTATATCTCACTTTGACTGCAGTGTTTTTCAAAATGGTATATTGCGGCACTTTAGTGTAATTAATTGTTTTTTCTTTAATTGTTAACAAAATTTTAAAATGAATTATTTCTTTATTTGGCTTGGCTAACAAAACTTAAGTAATGTCATACTAAAAAATTTATCTTTTAAAAAAGTTTGGTAACCTCTGACCACTACACAGACATATTTCTATAACATGATCAGCAAATAACTTTAGTTATATCACATAAATTGGATATTAAAGACACACATAAATTTTAACAATCACTCAGCTTAAGAAAAAAAGCCTTCCTTTTATTGTTTCAAAATTTTGTTAACTGTAAAATGCTTTTATGAACAAATTTTGTAATCATTCTTCCACATAGAGATTATGGATTTTCAATTACATTTGTTTTTTCAACAACTCATCAAAGTATAAAACTGTTTAACTCCTTTTGATCATGTAGTCAGAATACAGGAGTATTTTTTCATTGACTTTAATATTTAATTTTGTTACATTTAATGAATATATTTCTATTTCTACTGTATTTCATAACAAGACACATTCAAATTGAGTAACGTGTCCTAAAATTGTTTTATATTAACTCTTAAAATCCACTTATTTAGCAAGACTTTATATTTTCCTATTTTGTTTTTTTAGTTTTTTTTATTAGTTTTTTTAGTTTTCCTATTTTTGTGTTTTTAGTTTCCTATTTTGTCAATTTCTAATATAAGTATTTCCATGAAGTGATATCAATTTCTCAAACTACCAACATACAAAAACAGAAGTTCAATAAAATGAATAAAAAATTCAAAGATAAAGAATTTAAACTTACATCTCCTTTTGATTTCTGTTTAGTTACACTTTTGCTTTTTTTGGTTGAGGTGCCCTTTTGAGAGCCCTCTTTGTGACTTCCCTTAGCTTCCTGTAAAAAGCATAAAATATTTTAAATATAAACAATTTTAAAGAAAGCATAACATAAAACATCATGGAAACACCAACTTTAGTTCAATGTGTTCTAGCATGTTTGAAAGGAGAGCATTACTACCTGCTTTTCCAATGACTGGATTTTGAGTCAAGTGATATGCAAAGGATTGAACAGAAAAAGAAAAAAAAAATCAAATATGTCTGAAACATTTTAATAACTAAGAATAAGTAGAATAAACTTAGTATAAAAGAAAATAACAAGCAAAATCCATCTATTTCTAAATAAATAAACGATAAATTCTGTCCGTCCGTCCGTCCATGTGTATGAAACTCCTCTAAATTGCTCTACATAGACATATAACTTTTTGGAATCAGGATGATCCTGGAATTGAAAATCTGGCCTTCATCTGGTGCTTGAACATCCAGCATTGGGATTTGTGTCCAGAGGAGGAGGGAACAGTTAAAAATTAAAATTTTAAAATAACTGAAAATAATTAGTGATTTTAAAAATTCTTAATTTATACTGAGTTTAAAGTGACACAAAAACTTTTGTTTTAAAATATCTCCGAAACTTTGTGAATTGAGGGAATCAATTTTATTTCTTCAAAATGCCAAAGAATCAGAGTTAAAGTGAGAAGTTTTGTGACGTAAGGTTTTGAAGTTCCACAGAGTTTATGATTTGAAGAACTCAATTTTCTGCCTGAATTGGAATTTCAGCCCAAATCAGTCTTTTGGCTGGAATTGGACTATAATCCAAATCAGAGTTAAAGTGAAGTTTTGAAGTTCCATGAAGTGAATTGAGGAATTCAAAGTTATTTCTTCAAACTTATCATTGCTGTTTTCTAAGCTGGACCAGAGTTCCCTATAGTTTTGGGCCAAAGGCCCAATTATCCCTTGGTAGGAGTTACCTTAAAAGTCCACACAGAATGTGGCTTTTAAGCTAGTATTGAATAAAGAAACAATTTTTTTTTAAAATAGGGAATGAATTTTATTAGTATTAAAAAATGTATTTGTCATCATTTCTCAACAACACAATTCTGTAGTCAGATTACTGCAGAAAACATAAAAAGATGCTCTGCATAGTGAATTGTTTAAAGATAATTATTTTCATTGATTATTTTTATATTCTAATTTACACTCAAGCAAAATAATATCTTTATTAATTCATAAAATATATTTTTTCTATTGAAAAAGGTAAGTTTTCATCTTTTTTTTTGTAAGTGAAATGCACCAGTCAATCTCAGATAATATGAGAGTATCTTTTATTATTTATAGAATAGCAACACAAAGAAAATGCAAAGCAAGCCAGAAATGTCTATTCAAATAAAATCAGTTATTTTCCCAGTTGTTTTCAGTACTTAAACCTGAGCAGATTCCATGTCCTCTCCAATTTAAGATCTATAAAAATTTCATAAACCATTTGAATATTTTTTATTAGTTATAAAATAATCATTTGAAAACTTTCCTTTTGGTTTTTGATTCATTCAGTAATGGATCTGAATCTTTGGCATTGGAGTATTACAAGTTTGGTTAGTCACACAAGTGATATTGAAAATCATCCAAGACTAATGCCACCAGCAGAAGAAATCATTGCTGAAGAATAAACTGGATTTGACTGTGGAAGAAGCACTGCAGAACAAACATTTGATCTCAGTGTTCCATGCAAAAAATATTTGCAACACCAACAAACTCTCTACCACATCTTCAAAGATTTCACTTTCACTTGAATATGAATCACCCCACCAGCTTTGTATCTAGAAAAATCATTTTTATTCTCCAATACGAACATTTCGGAGTGTTTGGGTGACAATCTGAGGACAGTGCAGCAGATGCCGTGTCCCCCAAAAATGAACCGAATGTGATGAAAACCAAATATCGAGTCAACATCATGGTGTTTGGTGTTTGGAGTGATCACTAGTGATAGCAACATTATGCCTCCATTCATCTTTCCATGGGACCTCAGATTCAACACAGATGTCTACATCAAATGCCTTTACATCTGTCCACCTAACACCCCAGACTGAAAACCTCTTGATTATTTATTATGTGTGGGGTGCAATTAAGTGAGAAAACAATGAAACTTCTTGTAACACCAAAGATGAAGGCAAGGATTATAGCAGTATTCACCAACTTAAACAAATAGACCGTCCGGAAGAGTTGCAGGAGATTCCAAAGTCGTTTGGAGGCTGTGGTTGAAGCCAATGGTGATTTTATTGAATAAATTTACTCTTTAGTATTTCAAGATATTTTTGTGTAATTTTGGTAAATATATCTGTTAAAATAAGATGTCAAGGTTAGTTCCATTTTTACATAGTTTAGACGACAATTTATCCATCGCACCCAATACAGAAGTATTTCATTTTTCATTTTAATCTACCTTTGTTTTTTTGTTATTGTCTGCCAGTGCCAACACATTAATATGCTCCACAAAATGAACAATTAAAATAAAATGCACCTGAAAAAGATTTAATTTGTTGATAACAAAACTTCCAACAAGGTTAACAGTTTATACTATGCTTGAAATTTTGCTACAAGTCTCAGCCTGAAGTAGATATGTAAATGGCAGTAATAGGATTGTTTTTGTTGTAACAAACAAACCATCTTGAGGCTTCTCTTATTTCTTTTTAAAAAACAAAGTTCAAAAAGCGAACCAAGATTATTAAAATTTATGAGGGGGTGCTGAAAAGTTCTTGCTCTTGCCCAATTCCCAAAATGGCCACACAGTGGAATTTTTTTTAATATCTTATTGGTTGTGCTAAGAACTTTTTAGCACCTCCTTGTATTATTGCAGAGCCATTTCATTTTGAAAATATTTGATCTGTAAAATATATAAATATTGTTTGGCAGTATTTTTCAGCATTTATGGACTCCAATTAACAATAAAGGCACTCATGTTGATCTATTAGCACCGTTTCAGTTAATGACACAATAAAAAAAATTAAAAATCAACAAGTTTTCTGTACCTCCCATTCTAAAGAATGATGTAGGAAACTTGTTGCTATTTTGATGGATCAGGGTAATGAGCCATCATTGCTTTCATTCCAATTCCAGATCATAGTTTTTGTTTTGGAAAGGTTTATCTAGAGTCCTATTTTCTTGGAAGAGGATGTTGATTATTTTCATTCAAGATCATTCTTATCCCAACTATGAATACCAATGATATTGGAATACCCCCATCCTTTTCCTCATCATCTGTACATTGGTCATGGGAGGGTAAGCAGTAATGCTGTTTTGTATTAGTAGATTGGGATGTGGCATAGAATGTTTAAATGATCAGTTCCCGTCTCTACACATTTGTGCTTGTATATGTGCAGTTGCATGAGATTAAATTGATCAGAGCTCTCCGTTCCTCCTTGTTGTACTTCTCATGAGGTTTGACATAATATAGTGTTTGGGTCTTCACCACACATATAGGACTTTTATTTTTATTATTTTATTAGCAAAGAAGAAAGTGTAAACTATGTTGCTTATATTTTGATGTTTATTTAGGCTTACCATGAATTCCAATTCTCAAATCAGGACAACATTCTTGTATGATAAAATGTTTTTATGTCTCAACGCCCACACACTTGTACAAAAAAAATTGAATACTGATAGATAATATTAACAGCATGTAATATCAGTCCTCCTCTGTGGTGGTGAATGTAGGACAATTTCCTCACAGATGAAGAAGAGACTTGAGGTAACAGAAATTTGGTTCTACAGCAGGATACCATGGACTGAACATAAAGAGTACCAAAAAGTTTTAAGGATAATGGAAACAAAAGGGGCACTTTATTTTCAATCAGAGAGTTGAAATTTCTAAAACTCATAATGTGGAAAGAGTGCCTGAAGAATCTGACACTCACAAGACATACTGAAGGCAAAAGGGACAGAGGAAAGCAATGACTAACCTAACTAATCATTTTCATCAGTTAAGTATAAATATTTTCTGATGAAACTGTTAAAATCTTTTTTATTAAATTATTCATATATCCAAAGTGGCTTGCTTTATTTCATGATCAACTTCCATTCAAAATGAGATCATTAAGCTTTACTATGCTTTTTTCCAAACTGCCCAATATACTACTTCCAAGTAAGTAGGGGTGATGAATACAATAATTCTGTATTAGAGATTTATCTGTATTAATAAGGAGGTACAGTGGAGTAATGGATAGCGGCTTGGATTGAGGAATCTGAGAGCTGAGTTCGAATTCCAGTCAGATCCATTACATTCACTTACGTACTAATGCTCTTGGGAAAGGTATGAATCCTCTTCTTCTCTCTCCAGCTATGGGTAAATAGCAGGACAGACTGGGTTCTATAGCCTTGGATGGCAACTGGTCTACCGCAGAAAGAAATGACAACCTACTATGGGAAAAAAACTGCCTCATCAGTCATGTATCTTTCGATACATGATTGCCTAAGTTTGCATCATGCATGGCACATAACTCACTGACGTATTAATATATAATTATATATATAATTACTGTATATACTCGTGTATCATGCGACCTTTGAAAACTTAATTTTGAAGTTAATTTGACTACAGTAAATGGATATATAGTTTGGTCAACATCATAGCCAGGGCCAGAAGTACATATGCCAATTTTATATCTTGTGTATGATGTGACCCCCTTAAAATTAGCTTCAAAGTTAGGTCTTTAAAAGTCACATGATACATGAGTATATACAGTATATGTATTAATTTATGTGTATTAATAATTTGTAAATAGAATATAAAGAGGAAACAATCACAATTCTAACAAACTATAAAAAAAAAAAAAAAAAAAAAAAAAACTCTCAAATATTATTAGATGAAAGTGTGCTGAAAAATTCTTGGCCTGACTCACTTCACCAAATCAGATCAAATATCACACAAATTTTTCAAATTGCTTCTTGGTTAGACTGAGAAATTTTCAGCACCCTCTCAGATTTATAAAATTGTAATACTCTCATCTACATATTGGAAATAATAATTTATAAAATAAATACAAACATGTAAGTGGAATTAGAGAAAGGATAATCTCTGGATTGAAGTTATAGCCATTTAATACTATCATTGTACTTTGATAACCTTTCTTAATTTCTAGTCATTTATCAGAATATGAGAATGGATTATGAAGTTTTATTGATTTATTAGACAAGCAAATATATAAGAAGCACATCTTTGTGGCATTGGATTTGAATGTTACTTAAATGATAGATCATTGTTATATATATATATATATAAAGGATATTTCAAAATATTTTGCTTATGAGCAAAAGACCTTCAAATAAAAAAAAAAAAGAAAAGAAAAAAGATCTGAAGTTGATTTCTAAACTGTTATAGACTTTAATTTAAAAAAAAAAAACTGATAGATAGAGCAGAACCTATTTGGTTATTGTATAGAGTTTGTATAATACTATTTTATTTGTTTAATGATAATTATGCTGGAAATTAATTCATTTTATACATGACAGGTTAATGTTTGATTATATTGTGGCTATCCAATCTTGGTGTTGAAAAATATAAACAAAAAAATAAATAGCAAGGAAATGGGATAATTATGGCAAAATTGCAATCATAATCTGCAAAATAAATCTGAAGATGATTGTAAAAATGGTTGACGATGTAAGTAAAAACAAAGAAGCAAATCAGCAGATGTAAAATGACCAATACTGAAAGAAGAATGTCATAAATTACAAACTTATTTTGTAAACATTTGTACAGATTGAGAACAAAACAAAAAGAAATCTTGAAATGTTTCAAAATAATAAGAGAAACTAGTAAGAAATTACCTCCATTTCCAATTATACTATCCATGATATTATGTGGTCTCTATTGCTGTTATGGCTGCTGTTCTTATAATTGCACACACAGATGCAGATAAACAAAAAAAAAAAAAAAAAAAAGAAATTGTTTACAGTGTTAATGTGCCAAATAAAATGAAAATCATGGAGTTGGTGATTGTGTCAGGAAGTAAACTGAGTTTATCTAAGACATGAAGGTAGCAGTAGGCTATGACCATCCATCAACTTCATACACAGATGAAGAGGGACCATGCAAGCAACATCAAGAATTTCTATGGAAACAATCAGCCTAACTTATGACTCAGGTAACAAGTAATCACCATGAGATGTGGCTTTGCTGTTTGCTCCAATTAGTAAGCTAGGCACACACACTATATATATATATATATATATATATATATATATATATATATATATATATACACAATTGAGTATCTGGACAGCAATACTTCTTTTATACAAGTTTTATTAAAGATGACTGACAAGGTACTGCAATTAAGCTTTTTATTTAATTATTTTTGTGTTCATGTAAGTGTTTTCTTTTCTGGACACAAAATGTGTAAAAATTGTCCAAATGTTCTATACATCCAAGTGCTTTCAGCTATTCCTTTAGCTATCATAGCAGATGATTTTTATTTTTAATTGCATGTATAGATTTTTTTTATGTATATATCTAGAGTTATAAGTATGTTTTATTTTCCAAACATGTCCAGCACCACTGAATGTTGTTTTTTTTTTCTTCTCTTTTTCACTGTCAACTTTGAACACATCCACAATGTGCTGACTAAATAAAATGCTTAATTACAGTACCTTGTCAGTCATCTTTAATGAAATGTGTGTGTGTGTGTGCAAATATATATATATATATATATATATATATATATATATATATATATATATAGTTGTAAATAAGTGTATAAGATGGCAGATCAAGTTGTCAGTTCTAGTTTAGCTTTAACACAAAAGGCTAACTGAGAGAAAGTGAGTAAATAATGAAATCTGAAACAAGTTAACATGAGTTCATAAACCAACACAGGGTTGGTTGATTATGAAGTTAATATCATTGTCTTCAGGCATTTATCAGATAGTTTGTAAGAAATGCAGAAAAATAACAATTTCAACTGATATCTTAATATCAAAGTTAAGCAACTATATAGTGAGTGAATTTTTGTAATCTCTCTACTTTTAAATGTTAAATAATGTACAAACATTCCAATTTGCAAAGAGAAGGAAAGTGTTTATATTACAAAGTCATGTAAGTATACAACAGAAGCAGATGTTTAATTAAATGTAACTAAATGCAAAAAAAAAGTAGAATAATGAGTGTCAATCACATATCTACATATTGGCCATGTGAATTGAACTAATCTTGAGTGTTCAACAAAGAAACACTCAATAATTGCTGGTTTACACTTAATAAAATAAACAAAAACATGCACACTGTGCAAATACTGATTTTAAACAGAATGAATAGTAGATCATTTGATCAAGATCAATAATATATGAACATAAACACATTCACACTTGTGTGTGTGTGTGTGTGCGCATATATATATATATATATATATATATATATATATATATATATTGAAAAGCACACAAATATATAGATGTGCACACAAAAATAGAATTTAAACATATATACATATGAATGTTGATAGATACGTTCATATATATAATTGGGAGTTATATTATTATTATAAGGCATTTGTTATTGAGCAATAATTAAGAAGCAGATCTCACAAGCAGATTCTCACTACTGTAGCCAATTTTGTTAAAATTTTATATGCAAAATACATATGCACACAGAGGGTTCAGAAAAATTCTTGACTTAATCCACTTGTGGGTGTGTGCAGTATTAGTAAAAAATGCACTCACTTAAATCTTCAAAAAAATTCAACCTTAGCATTGCAACTGCATGCTCTACAAGTTTGTATCCATTATCAATAACACATTTAAAAAAAAAAAAAAAAAAAAAATGCATATTTCAATTTGCATTATATTTTTTTGTCTCAGATGTTACCTGAATTTTACCAAAAACAAAATAATTTTCATGCCTGATGATGACTGGATGTACCATTGAAAGTACTTGTGCATTTAAGGAAGACCTAATACAGTTTATAATTTTAAAAAACAAGGGCCATAACATTCACCTACTGATTAGAAGGTTAATGCATCTTTAAAATTTAGTTAGCGAAGGGATTTTGCCATTTTATATCATTAACTTTACTAATTTACTTTTTGTGTGAATGATTCATTGTAATATATATATATATATATATATATATATATATATATATATATATATATATATATATATTGTGTGTGTATGCATCATTTTTGAAGAAACATATATGAAATCAAGAGTAACAGATCAGTAATAACAGCAAAAAAAAAAAAAAAAAAAGTACATATATTATTAATTTTCATATTCTTCATATTTTTTCTGGCATTTTTATCACATTTTAGATAATAATATTTTTGAGGAATTTGGGACAAAATAGGTTTCAATAAGAATAAAAGTCACATCCTATGCATCAAGTTTCCTCATTAACTGACAACACCTTAGCATTAGGTTAATAAAATTTGCAGTAATAGGTGCATTAATGAAAAATAATTCATTTTAAAATTGCAAAACAACTTATGAGTATGAATTGACATTTTAAAAATTACTTTTATCTTGCTTAAATTACTTTCAGCTAATTTGTTGCATTTTAGTTTAATTTAATTTTTCATGTTAATTATAGAAAGGAAATACCCAAATTAAATCTTACCTTGTGTCTGTCAGTTTGAATGGAATTAAATTCATTTTCAAGTATTTGGAGATCAACAAATCTTACAAGTTTAGCTGTCATAGGAATTGGAAAAACAGTACAATCATTGAGTTCCTTCATTTTTATAAAAGACTAATCCCAGATTAAAATAACAGATTTCTATAAGTTAAACATGAAAAACAACAATTATAGAATAAAAGCATAAGGAAGGTTAAGGGATTAAATTAGTATTTTTATTAATAAAATAATTGAACTTAACAAGCTATAATTAAAATTGTTCATTTTCTTTCTTTTTTTTTTTTTTGTTTCTACACATAAAATATATTAATAAATCCTATATATTAGATATTAGAATATATAATTTAAAATATTTAAAGTTTAAAAATTAATTTTGAATAAAAATAGGATTGAGATTCCTTTAAATTCAGACAAAAAAAAAATTTAAAAATTGAATAAATTAAAAGTATGGAAAACATTGGCCAAAAAATAATATATTAATCTTTGTTTTTTTTATCAAAAATATCTTAAGTGTCAAAAGTATTTCTCTAAATTACTCCCTAAATTCTTACAAATTTAATCTTACAAAATTTTTTGCAGAAAGTGGGGCTTCTTTTGTCTAAGCTAAAATGGTTCCTAGTATGAAAATAAGAAATTAACATATCAAGGCAGTGTTTTCATAAATGGTTGTAGAATCTATAAGTTTTCAGGAGTGATCACGAGAGACATCCGATAGGTAAATAGGTTAGTACATTCTTACAGGTTCGGTGAGTAAAAAAAATATTATCAGTGAAAAATAAAGATTTGTCTTGAGTAAACAACAAAGTAAAATCTAGCTAAGGAATGTATGACCTTTACTCTCAAATTTCTGACTGTTTCTGACAAGGTTGATCCTTAACAGGCTTATGTTCAGTGGAGCATATTTCAACAAGGGGTAATGGACTGGTAAGAAACATCTGATTGTCTCTGTAGGAGACATTTTTTTTTATTCTATGAGTAAAACTAATTTGTAATTAAATGACAATAAGGCTCTCACTTTACAAACAATAAAAGCTAGTTTCAATAAATTTTGTTTGACTAAACCTATTCAATAAGTTAGTAATAAAAACATGGATATTTTTAATCTCTATATCACATTCATAAGCTAAGTCACTGGAGGAACTATAAAGGATATATTTATTTGTTTTATCATAAAATTTATCTTAGCTAACAATATAAAGTTTTAAATATATTTTTAGCTTGTTCATTACACCAATGGTCTGCTACTATATAATGATAAATGAATGTTATTTCTAATACAACTAAGAGTGATTTGGGAATCAAAGATTTTTCTTTCTTTTCTCTTAACCACACATCAAAAGGTTTATGACAATGTACCTAGGCTTTAAACTTGGATTATTATAAAAAAAGTAACATGTCACACATAATATGCATTATACAAATGTCTCATTTACTACAACAAAGAGAAGTTGGCAGAATAGATATTTTTTAATCATTTCACCCCATGTAAGGTGATAATGCCACTACGATGCAAGGGTTTACTGGACGTGAAGGAGAAAACTTTACTGAAGAGAGAGGGCAATAAAAGTCAGGATTCAGGAAGATGGTAATTGGCATTGTATTTAAATTTTTGAAGATTGTAGGTGACAGGGAGGTAAGAAATCGGAAGGGAGTTCCACAGGAGAGAAGTGCAAGAAAAGAAACTATTAGAATAGAATATATGGTTGCATCTAGCTAGTTTAACACTAAAACAGTGAAACCTAGTTGCCAATCTAATAGCATTCTTAAATGCATGCAGTCAAGACAGCAAGGAAGAAAGCTCATCAGAACAGTTGCCATGAAAATATTTGTAGAAAAGATATAAGGAAGCCGCATCATGTCAGTGAGAAAGTGACTAAAGTCAAGATTCCAGTTTTGAATCAATTGCATTACAAACGCTTCCTTGAATTTTGTCAAGAAACTTGAGATATATAGTAGGAGCACTAGACCAAATAGAGCAGTGATATTCAATGTGTGGACAAATGGTAGGTTTATAAATGTGCAAGATGGATTCTGATGAGAAAAATTGTCTGGGACAACACAATGAACCAAATTTCCTACCAGTATACCTAGCAATTGAGTCAATATAATCACTCCACTCACTGCATGTGAGTATAAAATGTGAACCTAAAAAAGTGCAAAGAGTTGCACTCCTGGAGGTAGGTATCAGTCATGCTGATGGTAGGCAGAAAAGCTTCTCTACAGTGATTAAATGAAAACAGTTTTGTTTTGGATGCATTAAAATTCACAAGTCATTCCTTGGCTCAGTTAACCACTGATTGGCAGTCCTTTTTTTTTGTCAGACTTACTACTAAGACAGGAATAAATAATTGTATTGTCAGCATAAATACCTTGGGAACTCATGACATCAAGAAAGTCATTGATGTGGATAAGAAACAACACAGATCCAAGGATAGAGCCCTGAGTGACCCTTATATTAATGTGAAATGAACTAGAAGTGTGCCTTCATTACACAATTTAATAGGAACAATTGGATTAAGCCTAATATTCCTCAAGAGACACTGGAACATTTGGAGAAGGCCAAACCCTGTCGAATGCCTTTGAGATATCTAAAGCCACAGCTTGAGCTTTGCTGTTCTTATCTAAAACCTCACAAACACATATAGTTATAGCCATTCATACATTAGAGGTAGACATGGAGAAACAGAAGCCGCATTGTTAATCCGAAAGAAGGCCATGTGAAGTGAGATGCTTAATCAATTCAGCATTGATTAGAGCCTTTAGTACTTTTCCTAAAAGAGATCACCAAAGTTCTTAAGGTCAGGAACTACAGAAGAGGATTTCTAACAAGTTGGAAAGCAAGAAGCAACAAAGCATTTGTTGTAGAATTTGGAGAGAACAGCAGCCAGTTCAGGAGCACATTTTTTTAGGGATACCATCGAATCTGGAAACTTTGTGGTGATTATATAACACCTTTTGGCTGCCACCTACACCCAGTGGTGTAACCATGTTTAGTGGTCTGATCATCAGGTTCTTACGACAACATTTTAACCACAGGGCTAATTCTGCACTGGCCAATGCTGACACTGGTTCAAACTGGTTGTTGGTTGCTGGCTGCTTCAATCCACACCAGTTCTGCTCACATTGTGTTCTTGATCTCAGAGCAGTGGAAGATTGAATGGTCACCATAATGGTAGCGCTGGATCAAGCTATGGTGTGCTACATTAAGGAAGAAAAATATCTTCATGATGAAAAAATAAAATGAAAGATTCATGTGGTTAATCTTTGGTTGGTTTATATAGCTCTTGGTACATCAAAAATTAACCCTTCCTGCATCAATCTCTATAGTGAAACTGGGCCTTGTTTAAACTTCTGGAATAGCTGGGTTCAAAGTATTAGAATCAGGAAATCTTGTGGCAGCTGATGTGGATTTTAGAGGCACTTGATGTGGGTTCTCAGCCCAAAGTCTCTGAGCTTCCCAAGTCATCTGCCTATATGCACTTCGGTCCAAAACTGGTGTGGGGCCAAAGAGTTCTGGGGATTTGGTGATTCCCCAATTTTCATTAACTCCAATAAATGTTTTCTTTATTCCCTATTTCTGCTTTCTTAATCAATTTTCCAAATCTGGAGAATTATCCACCTTCCTCACTTAATTCCAACCTGCTTCACTTCACATTTCACATTGCTACTCTACACAAGCAGGGCTAAATTCTTCCCTTTTCAGCTTACTATTCTAACTCTGCCCACTTCTTTATGACAAATCTAATTTTTAAAGTGTGTCGGAAAAAGGGAGTTGTTTATTCTCCTCATAAATTTCAATTCTCTGACTTGTCCAGCAAAAGCACAAACCAGATCACCTCATTTTAACCTTCTGAGGGACAGATAAAAATTATTTCCCAATTTGTTTTTGGCAATGAAAATATATTTGTTTACTTAAATTCTCAACAAAGACACACACTGTTTTCCATCCTTGGACCAGTCAATGTCTTAGTGAAAACATAAACCAGATTGCCTGCCTGTTATGATGGATTAATTTTCATAATCTTAACCCTTGCAGCAGATTCATTCTGTTCTCATTTCTCAATTTGTTCTCACTAATGAAAATATAGTTCCTGTCTGCTTCTCTTTTTGCCAATGACATGTGTTTTTTTTTTAATTTCCCAAAAAGGAGATAAAACCATTTCCCAATTTGCTTTACTCACATGCCAGATTTTCAATAGATAAAAAAGTAAACACTTGGTGCATCATTCTAGTTCATAGGGGTGATGCAACCCAGATGGCCCTTTCTTCACTTCCACATTACCAGGAAAAATATCTTTCATTCTATTTATTTTCCAATTTAAATTTCATTTTGGGTTTAAGTCTTTTTCTGCTTAGAATTAATGTTTAACCACCTCACAGCCTCAGTGTCATATCACTTCCTTCCCTTTTTGTCATTTACTTGTATATGACATCCAACTCCACCTACCTTAAGGTGAGAAAAGAAAGAAAAAAAAAATCAACAATGTTTTTCATGCATAATGTTTCTACTAAACATGCCGTAGAATTAAAAGGTCCTTCTTTTTCTGGTTCATGATCATGCATTTTCATATTGGAGGCTCACACTACCCCTTACAATTTAATCATTCAACCTGAGGCTCGCAACTTCCCTTACTTTTGTTCAATTTATTACATTTTTATCTCTGTTCTGGTTTGTCTTTCTTAGTAAATTTTCCTGTTTCCATAATAGTGGGTTTTGTTTTTCCTTCAACAATTGTCTCCAATTTCGATCTGCTTTGGTAAGGAACGCTAAATAGTGTCCCTCGCTCATTCTCATGCACCCTGCCCAGACTCCATCAGATATACTAATATCTTGTGGTTATTACTATATTTGTCAATACTAGTACTTGACAGTTCTCTTTAATTCCATCATAATCTCCCTTAAACAATTCAAGCATACACAACCCATGATTCATAGTCACATAAGTGGGACTTAATGAGGTACACATTCTAAACGAATCAGCTTTATGTTTCTTTGCTTCTTCTGTCATTAGTAACAAACTTTGTTTTTGCCAAATTCAAAGCTATATACACTGTCTCAATTTGATATTTTGCAACTGCCCCTAGTCCTTGCTCTACCCCGAGGTAGGGAATGGGTAAGTTTATCACCTGATATATCTTAAAAGTACTATCCCTGTCTAATAACAGAATGGACATCAAAACCAACAGTTTATTATCTTCTAATAAGGTAACACAATCTAATGCATTGTAGTATTTCTATAGCTCTTTAGTGGGATCTACTGGTAATCTTAAATGATGGGGTAACTCGGTCTGTATTTTTAATAGTAACTCCCTTAAGTGACCAGGGGTCACTATACTCGGGAACAAATGTCCTAATGATACCTAGTTCAGCTCTCACATGCTCTAACAAAATTGTCAGGGATTGGCTAGTCTGGTGCACTTTATTAGTAATTGTTATTAACTGAAGATACTGCTGAACAAAACTACTTAACTGATGTAATTTGGTCCCCATGGCTTCAGAGACATTAGCTACATTCTTGCATTAATTCTTGCATTTTACTTATTAGCCAATTTATACTTACCCTGTTCTTTGCCAGTTCTAATCATTTATTAGGTCGGTGCAAAAATAATGTCGTTTTCTCACATATGTTAATATGTGAGAAAACGACATTATTTTTGCACCAACCTAATAGTATTGATACACTCTCCTGTGCCACTTGGGCTAAAACTGATTCCTTTCCACTTCCTTTAGCTTCCTCCTTATAATTTTAACATCTTCCAACATGGTTCCAAACAGAGCACTCAATGCCTTCCCTACTGCTTTTCCCCTGTAGTCTATAACAGTGCAATTCCCTTTAAGTAGCTTTTCATATCCTTTCACTAGAATTCTATTATTGAAGTCTCCTCCTCCAGGGAATACAATAACCTGAGGTACCAACCCTCTCATGTATACTTGCATGGCTTCAAATCTATCATGAAAGTGACTAACCATTTTGATCTTGTTATTATCACTTCACTTCACTGTGCTTCCAGGCTCCTACCATCATCAGTAGTATCAGCCTCTTCATAATAGCCATTTCTGCAAGTGTAATAGAATTTCCTTGCTTTATTCTGCTGACAATCCAGGGTTTTTCATATACATAGTTATACAGTATATTCCCCATATTCCTTTCTCTTAATTTTCTTCAATTCAGCATATCCCAGCTGCTAATTGACTTTCAGCATATTGATTGGATTCAGATAATTGTGCAGTGCTTTCAGCAAAAGGTCAGGTCTCGCCGATATCATTGCTGGACATGCACAGGCCAATGGCAGCACCAGTAAGCCTGTTTGTCTTCCATGACATGATATCCACAACAGTAGTTATTTTATCCTTATCAGTTAGACACCTCATTTCTGTTGGCTCTTAACATCTGCCCTACTCAGGCTTTAAATTTCTCAGGGTCTATTATCTCTTCTTTCAATTCCCCCACTCACTTCTGCCCAAACTTTCTCTGCTCATCATATCTTACACACTGTATGGTCCTTATGACAGGGCCATTCCTACCTCTTCTCCCTTTGATATTCTCACAGTCTTGTTAGCTTGATTAGTCAACATCACAATCTCTGCTCCCCTCAACTACTGCTTCAACAAAGGCTACTTCCTCCTTTTCAGGCCTGAATTTCCCAGCAAGGGCTATTTGAAAATGTTTACCTTCCAAATTCCACTTCATCACCAACCTACCACTACCAGACATTGCTGTTCTAGGAGGCAATTTTATGTTAGTGTCAACCACCAACACTGGTTTACTAGGGACACTTCCCAATAGTATCTCCACTCCATCAACCAGCAATACTGCAGGGTTGAATTTTAGCTGAGCCTTATATTGGCCTAGCAAATCCTCACCTAATATCTCTCTACATACATCCGGAGTCACATATAACATGTGGACAACATTTGTCCTTCCTATCCTTATCGGGAGCCACACCATTCCTGCTATCATCATCTCTTTCCTGTCTACCTGGCTAATCGTAATGTCAGGCTTTCTCAACCACACATGTAATCTCAGCCTCTTATACTGATTTTTCCTAATCAAGGACACAAACCCCTGTGTCTATTAGTACCCTCATTGCTTTTCCTTTTATTACTACTTCACATTTGAGTTCCTACTTCTGGGTCAACAAGGAAAATACTCTAGCCTTCCTTTTTTTGGGTAGTGTCCACTTGACCATTCTTCTTCTGTTATCCGCCCACTTCTTGACATGGGATCCAGCAAGAAAAACTTCCTGTCATCAACATAGAATGGAATTCTTGATTGTCCATTATTACTTTGCAAGCATTTGTTTTCTCTATTTCTAAGGTGGTGATTCCTTTTCAGATGGCCATGTTCACAACAAAACCAGCACCTTCTCCAGGGACAGCCAGTGTAAAGTGACCAACCTGCCCACATGTCCAACATCATATAACCCTTCTTTTACTTGTTATCACATGGGCCACCCTACCTCTTAGTTCTTGTGCTGGGGTGGCCCCATGGCATTTCCCTGGTTATCTTTCCTGGGAGAGGAGGAGCATTCTATTGAAGGAGGTCCTAGGGGTTCCTTTTTAGGAACCCTACACCACTTGGTTTCATGGCCAAAATGGTGGCACTTGCTACAATTTAGCCCCACACTTGCCGGAGGCAACACCCACCTTGTTGGAAAATCGATTACTCTATAGCTCTCATATTTGCAAATCCAACAAACCAGCACATATCATCTGGGTGTTGGTGCAAAGAACCCATGCTTCAGAGACCACTCTCTTTTATTGGGGTCAGTTTCCCAATTGTCCATTCTCTACGACAAGAGCTTTCTTCCTTTTACTCTGGCTTCCACATTCTTGATTCCTAACCCAAACTCCATCACTTTTTGTCTTCTGCCACACTTTCTTACTGTATTTGGCCATGTCTATGGCCAGTGACACATCCTGGGTATGACGATAAACTACATCCGCGTCCTGGGTATGGCGATAAACTACATCCAACAGCAAGGCCTCAGATAATGTTTTCGGAAAAATAATGTTGCCAGCTATGCGTTTTTGAAACAATAATGTTGCCAGCTGTAAGTTTTTAAAACAATAATGTTGCCAGCTATACGTTTTTTGTAAAAGATAATGTTGTCAGCTATACATTTTTTATTCCATACAAAATAGGCATTTAAAATTCATATAAACTGGATTTGACATTAAATAACCCACAGTGGTTGATATGCCATAAAACCCAAACAAACAAACAAATGGCCAGTGACAACCATGTTGGGACATCCCTAATTATATCATGTCTGATGCATTTGTTCTCCAGTGCATCAACAAACAAATCCACCAACTAAACCTGAATAGCGGCATTTTCTCTTACTTCCTCAGGGAAAGCGAAGGCTGACAATTTTGTTGCTCTTGTCCTCAACTGTCCTGGAATCTCATCCCTTACCTGGGTGAGTCTCATGAGGCTCATCATGGCTTCTATAGCAATCCCCTCATCTGTGTATTCATCTATTAGCAGTTACTCATGTTAAGTCCACTCATGTTAAACCAGGGTCCCTCACAAAATCAGAAACTGAGCCCTCAACTGCATCATACGCTAAAATCACCATCTCCACCTTGGACAGTTCGTAGATGAACCATTTTTTTTCAACTGTTGTCAATCAGTTTTTTAACCCCCTCGGTTGGTAATCTGGATCCCTCTAACAAGCCTCCAAATTTACTCAACACTGGAGGTCTGTTCACCTTGTTGCCATCCATAGACTGGTGAGGTCAAACATCAGACTTGTGCTCGCTCATCCCAACTTATCTGATCAAATGACAACGGAAAAGAGAGACTATCCTACAAAATCTAGTTTCAATCAAAAAAAAATTTCTATTAGTGAGGTGCAAAAGAAATCAATACGAAAGAAAAAATACAGGGAAGCCAAAAAGTGTCCTACCTGTTACTTGTCTTACAGTGGCCTGTGAGTTGATAGAACAGGAAAATGCATTTATACAGTTTCAGAATGTTATAGGCTATTGGCTAATGTCTGTTGGTTCTTATTCCTATAAAGAATTGTCCTATTTTTCTACTCTTTTCCTTTCCTTTTCTTCTCCCGGGCTAGGTTGAGCTGGGCACTTTGAGCTGGAGACCAATCAATATAACATCAGCAACCCAGGGTCAAATCCTTGGTCACAGACACCAAATAATATAACGTCTTTTAGAAATTGGTTATAGTCTATTAGTGATCAAAAAATTGAAAAATATTACAAATAATACTGAAAAATATCTTCTAAGACTAAAGTTTCTTTCCAATTTGGTGCTTTTCTTAACTTTGGTCACTTTAGACCAGTGCTTTTCAACATTTTTTGCCCCATGCACCCTATCAACAATCTGACATCCACCTCTTTTGAAAATTTTTTAACTGAAAAATGCATTCCTGTAGCAAAAAAAACCTTAAACTTTTTCTCACAGCCAATGCCTGCAATCAATTTCATCTCTCTCATCTGCGATACATGTAGCCAGTGCAACAGAGCAGTCAGCCGTCTTTTTTCCATTTTGCTTGCTGCCTCGTTCTTCCCATATTTATGCAGCTGAAATTTGCATATGCACAAAAATAATTTTACTCCAAGATCTAGCCATTTTAAATGTGTAACCCACAAAACCACCATTTCTTTCTTCTTTGAACAGGTTACACCACAAGACATGTTCAAATCTTTGCTTGTGCTGGAGATAAGTTATTTTACTCTTGATTTTATTCTAGCATTGCAAAAAATACATGCAACCCTGGGTCTCTTTGCCTTCTGTGGTAATTCACTACAATTCTAAATAATATGCATATATTATTGAAAATTTTCATTCTTTTCCTTATTAGTACATATAAATTTACATGGATTATATTTATAGATGATTTTTACAAATTTTATAGCAAGAGAAAATGTTGATGAATTTTTAAACTTGAATACATATATAGAAATTTAATTCATAACTAATTATTAAAATAATAAACTGAAGCATATTTCAATAAACAAAAAGTTCAATAAAAAGTCAGGTTATATAAATTGATTTTATTCTGATAAAAATTAGTCAATGAGAAACTTGTGAGAAAGTAAAAAATTTTTCACTCCCCACCTGAAACCCTGAAATCCCCCACCCACTGGGTCGAGAACCCCTGCTTTAGACAAAAGCAATATCTATAATGGTAACCTGTATTAGCTAGTGTCTATATCAGTAACTTGCATTAACTAGATTTCTTTAATGTTTCATTTGCTATATAGTGAATGATAGACAATCAATCCATTTTTCATACACTTTCTATTGGTTATACTTTCCATTGATTTTCAAATGAGATTGGTATAAAAAGAAAACTGCTGGAACTTAAATAAGAAACAATATTATTTCTGGTAAACACAGCCATTCTTTCTCTCAAAATACCCTTGCTTGTAGAACTCTCTTTTGGCTTCCTATTTTCCTGTTAACTTTGACCTTCAAAAATTTAAATGCAATGTCAGTTGTCATCTTCTGTTTTGTGTTTCTTTCCCTCCCAGTAGTCCCTTGCATCCTAGTGGCTATTGTCACCTTGTTTGCAGTGAAATGATTAAAAAACAAAAAAGACACAAGAGATTATACAGATGATATTCTTTAAACTCATCAGTAAATATAAATTTTTATTTCTATCTAAATTTCTATTATCATAGATCCACCCTGAAACGTTATTATCGTATGGATGGATAATGTCAGGTTAGGATCAATATATTCCGTATGATGATATTCCTTTTTATTTCTCAATTAACATTCCATTAAAGGATTCTTGTCTAGGTGTTAGGGTTGCTTCCCTTGTATTATCATATCATTGGCGGAATAGATAAAGTAAAAAAAATAAATATTAATTCAATTAAGATTTAATTGAATTTAATTTTCCCGGATCCCCTAAATGACACATTTGACCGACTGTAGACCAAAAACAAATGAAATAATCGATGTTAATAAATATAATATTTTTAATAACACGAAAATGGGACAAATGACAATAACATGTAAACAGATAGCATGAAATATTGCATTCAATCAAAGTTGGGAGAAAATGAGCGATAACGAATGCAGAACTCAACATATGTAATGGGATAATATTAATAATCTGATATTACATATGTAATGGTGTTTTGCACAAACATAATGTTATTGTACTGTTGCAAGCTATTATAATATCGGGGATGGGGTTTAGGAACTTAACTGATATTTTGTGATTTTGCGGACGATTTCGATAACCGTTATTTTTTTATATGTATTTCTTTCTGATGACTGGAGGTTAGATCTGGATCTGGATCATGTCTTCTGCCTTGGGGTCTGAATTCAGGATTCCTCCTTGAGATGACAATATTTGAGTTGCAAAGGCCTACTGCATTAGACCCTTTTACATTCTCGGCATTGGAACAATCTGATTTGTTTCTCTGCCTAGGGGAACGTGCGGTCTCAGCATATTATTTGGAGTTTGCAGTTGATGTGACTTCACTTGTCAACAGCTGGCCTACTACTAATTTTCTAGAGTCACCATGTGCGTCTCTTTCTTTTTGGTGCCTAATTTCCTGCTTGCTGATTGGCTGCTCTCGACCAATCGTGTTGCTGCTTTTGCGTGCTGCTGTTGCTGGATTTATTTTTAGCTTTCACCAAGCGTGTGTGATTTAGGTCATGGTGTGGGAAGGGAATGGGTGTTATATGTCGGCTTGCATTTGTCACACTATTTATTTACATTTAGACTAAGATCCTCATCCATATTGTTGTTGTCATTTCAGCTGTTGCACACTCTGACCTTCTTCAGTTGTTTTCACCTGAAAAGTGCCAGAAAGTAGAACAGCTGAAAGATGAGAATATTAGTTTGAATATAACTAATGTAAATAAATCTATGAATGAAATTCAAAAGCCAGAGTATCAGAAAATAATAAGTATTTCTATTTATAAGTGTCAAAAGTTAGCACAAAATAAGCATTTAAAACACAATATGCTATTAAAATTTATTTCAAAATATGTTATACTTAGATCTCTTTCTGATTTACTCCACATCAAAACCTGTTGGCCAAATGTGAACACCATGAAAGCAAAATTAAAAATAAAAAGTCTCTATCTGCATGGAAATCTAAATGTATGAGCCAATCACATATGTTGCTGCAAAAGCATGACAAAGAATGCCAAGTCATATATCCACCCTAACTGCTTAAAAGGACCTGCTAGGCAACACTCAACAGAGTATGCAGTTAGTTCATAAAGTTCACTAGTGGTCTCTGAGTCAACTAACCTGACACATGCCATACACAACTCTACCATCTTCCAGGCTGCCTCCCTTACCCACAAAAGAGACAACATTCTACCTTGCTCCATTTTACTGGCAATACAGATAATTTTAGTTTAACATGTTACCACCTTTTCTTTCTGCCTCACTTGCAATACTTTGTTGTTTTCATTTGTTACTCTTGTAAACATATATAATGGATGACAAAAATAAAAACAAGAAAGCAGGTATAAGCAATTACAAAAAGTTAGCAAATATTTTTTTATATATAATGTTCGCCAAATACAAGGCTCAAGAGCTACTCAAGGTAAAGTGTTACAGAGTGGTGTTGCATGAGTGGAAAAAAAGACAAGAAGTAAAGTTCATGAGGTTATCCAGGAAAGATAACTGTTAACTGTTGAAGAAGTCAAGATTATAGTGATTGGGAAAACATCCTGCCCATAGTCTGTTCCACAAAGTAGCAGTTCTTGGGAAGATGCTGTCCAAGTGGAACTTACTTCTTACTAATGGAATACGAAGGAAATGGGGGCTGTTTACCCTTATGCATGGCAGTAAGAAATGTATCAGAATACATACCATGGAAATAGCGATAGAGCAATGAGAGCTCATAATGTTTCATTTACTTACATTATTTAGTAAATGAAACAGATTTCTTCTATAACATTCTTAATAAAATAAAATTGTTAGGTTTAGGTTAGTGGATTTAACGACATTTCAGCCCTTGCTTGATAACTCAATATTGAAATCAGGTCCTCATCTTTATGTTCTTTTATTTTATTATTTTTTTTTTTATCTAGACCTAATATATATCAGTTTTATATGAATAATAATTTTAATATAAGCTTTTCTACCTTAACTGTCAAGAACATTTCTTTAATTTTTTTAATGTCTTTATATATATATATATATATATATATATATATGATGAGGAAGAAACCGGAAACATTTATAAATGGTTTAATTTTTTTTCATGCTCCAACATGAAAATAAAATAGAATTATAATACACATACACATAGATTATACACACAAACACTGCTTTACAGGACAGGTCCATGTGAGGTCTGCTTAAGCAATGAAAACAAACTACACAATAAATATACCAGAATTTTCTTTTTATGTTATATTTTATTTTTTGATGAAGCTTTAATAAAAGCAAAACAGGTTAGATTTATAAACGTTTTCTATTTGCTCCTTATCCTATCATTCTGTCAGATTCCAATCCATACTTGATCCCAATTCATATATAATTCAAATAATTCTTAAACAACAAATACCTGGTTAAATCCTCATGTTTTAGAGTATTGGTTACCAAGATAAAAAGATTCAATAAAATAACTAATTTCTGGGATGAAAATTGTCATTATATTATTTCTAGTCCTCATCTTTGCTGTCATTAACACAATATATTGGCTTTTGTGTTCTCCGACTTTTTCCAGCTGTCTGTTAATGTGGAATATTATGTTTAAGGCTCCAAGTTCTATCTTCAGAACAATCCCATAGGACAACAGCTGAGAGGGTTAAAGCATTAGTTTATGAATTTGGTAGTTTAGTATTTCTAAGTTCAATTTCTGTATTGGGTAGTGGAAACATGACTAGGAATAACTCAGTAAGACTTAAAAAAAAACAAGATATTCCTAGACATGAACAGCAGAATAAGAACAATTTACCCCTGTAAATTAAATAAATGGTTCAGTTTGAAATTTGCTGTAGGTGACCTGAATCAGCAGACACCTGAAGAGGGCTGGATGGTATAATGGTTTAAACATTATGATTATAACAATAAAAATGAGGACATAAGTTTGACTGTAAATAATGGTAGAGATTAAATAAAACAAAAGTGGTATTTACAGGGAATATTGTTTCTTTCTTCATTTTTTAATTGCTATTTAAAATAGTAAATTAAAAAAAAGACTCCATGTTATTTTTAAATTGCTTACCTTTCCATTTCAAACTTTGCCAGAGATTTTATGAAATATTTTTTTTAATACTACTGTTCATTGAATACAAGACTCAAAAGTCATTCAAAGTACAGGGTTACTGAATGAGATTGTTGTAAGGGCATAAAAGGAGGAAATAAGAAATGCATATGGATATACAGGATGGATAATGGTTGACCCTAGACTTGAAGATAAGTTAAGATTGTAGAAAAAAATTTTTGAGAGGAACTTCCTCCTTACCATTGGAATATGAAAGAAATGAGGATGAGTATAAAGACATAAGTATAAATAATCATTATTTTAATAAAAGTTGATAATACTAGTAATAAGGGAAATGCCTGAACCAAAGATAATAATAATCATTTATTTCACTCATTATGTGTAAATACAGATGTAAAAGAACACAAGTAATTTTTTTTTTATTGTTTACCCAATACAAAGCTCAAGAGTGAACTTTTATTCCAATAGACATTTGAGGCAAGGAGCCTCATTATGAGTACAACTATTCCTCAAGACAGATTAGTATTGATGTAACATTACTAACTTTTGGGTTAGAGTTATTGAATGATACAAATCAGTTTTTCCCTCATTGAACTGTAAAAGTTAAGTTAGCAGAGAGATCAGCTGCTAGGCTCTGATCATCTAAATCTTTGCAGGCACACCAATGAACCATATCATCTGCATATATATTTAATAATGATCTGAGAATGTTCTTAGGCAGATCATTAATAAAAAGCAGAAAAAGGAAAGAAACTGCATTGATCACATGTGCTTCAGAGGAGTGGCCATTAACATTGACCTTCATGGACCTACCTGATAGGAGGACTTGATAATTGTGAAAGCTCTTCAGAGATGCTATAGCTGGAGGTTTTATGCAGCAACCCCTGTACCACACCTTGTCAAAGACCTGTGAAATATCTAAGGTGATCATACACATGAAGTGTAAATTATCAATTGCTTCAATGACTATGCATAATGACAGTTAAGATGCCAGAAATGGACCTAAAGGAGCAAAATCTATACTGTTTGTCACTCAGGAGGTTGATTCTGTAGAAATGATCAACAACTTTCTTGTTGAGGATAGCCTCAAAATGTTTGCTGATGACACTAAGGAGGCTGATGGCACAATATTTTGACAAATATGAATACTCATCAGCATTCTCGCAAATACATACAGCTGAAACCTTCCATGGACTTAGGAAACATTTCTCCTTCAGAAAGCACTTTGCCAAGATTGGAGATGGCTTTGGGCTAAGGTTGTTAAGAAAATCCACAAGGATTTTATCTGGACCCGTAGCCATCATAGAGTCAAGGCTTTTCATAAGTTTGGAAACATCCTGAGCCAAAACAGGAATATCACAGTTTGTGCTCATTGATAAGGGATAAGTCAGGTAAATAATGGCCCTTATCATCTAACATTGTTGTCGAAAACCTACCACCCCTCTTGAAGATGAACTTATCTGCGTCTGTGAACAAAGACTTTAAATAGTGGCATGTCAGTTGACATGAGGGAGACCGAGAGACAGAGAAGTTCTTAGCTGAGCTAGTTATTGACTACTCAGGCGATTTCTGTACCTTTTTACCAGCCTATTAAAACCCCTTTTATTATTACGTGTTATTTGGCGTTTGTCTCTACTAACCCCAAATCAACATCATAACAAACATGGAGTTAGAAGCAAAGTTCACTGCAAAGAACTGAGTCTTATCTAATGAGGATGAGATAATCTTCAGGGCCATTTATAATGGAAGGCACTGACAGTTTGCCTTTATTGAGAATCGTATTTGCAATTTTCCAGAACTCACAAGAACCACTTTAGTTTGGTCTGCTTGCACATAACTGCTTTTTGCATTTTCCAGGACTCTCTTACAGTGGTTGCTGGTAGTTCTGAATGAGGCAAGATCTCTACTACACATTTTCATCTGATAGAGATGGTAGTAGAGTTTTGGCGAGCTATGATCACAGCACATTCAGGTATAAATCATGCTAGCTACTTTGCTTTTGCTGATATTTTTGTGTAAGACAAAACTTTCCATGCTAAAAAGAATCAATTTAGAAAAGAGGGAGGCTCTTACAGAAGCTGTGTTTTTAAAGAACTGGAAGAGGAGCATACACAATGTAAGATCTGAAGCTATCACAACCAGCTTTGATATATTGGTAGATTGTCCTATGAAATTGTATTCCAGAGGATGCCTTTGGTTTGCCATCAACTTTGGCAGAGTGGTCTGAAGTGTCCAAGGGAGATAATACTTCACTAGAACATTGGTCAGGACAGAAAGCAAAGAAGATTAGCATGATACCCACTTATGTATACTAGGAGCACAGGTAGGCTTATCCACAATCTGGATCAGCTTGAAAGGGATAGAGATGTCATGACAGTGTTTAACTTCTTGATCAGTTATATCTGAGTGGACAAACCACTCCTTGTGAAGAATAATGAAACTGTCACAAATATGAATACATGCAAGCTGAGGGAAGATCAGAGAGGATAATTATCTGATAATTTAGAAGGTCATTAATAGCAACTTTTGGCTGCCTGCAGTTATTTTGTTTTGGGATAAACAAACAAGTGCTTTTCAGTACCTTTTCCAAATTTCCGTAGTGACGGTCAGTCTAGTTCACTCCCTAAAATAGTCCCTAAAGAAATGGTGAGTTTTGGTCACTACTTAATAAAAAAGAGCCTAACACCAAAACAAAGTAGTTCCCTTTTCTTTTTTACTTTTTTTTTCTTTTTTTTTTTTTATAAAGCAAAATACTAGTTTTATAAATTGGTATGTTGACAGCAAAAGTTTTTATACAAGTTGATATTTAAAACAACTTGGCAGGATAGGATAGTATAACAAACCTAAATTATTTTTTCAGCTGTTGGGCTTTCATGTTTAACCTTATATAACAGCAATTCAAGTTTGACCAAGTTTTTTTGGAGTCAGACTCTGGCCAGGAGACATATTAGTCTCTTGCAGTCAGATATATGAGAAGATACCTTTATCAGTATTGTTCTGTTCTCGCTACTCTGTCCCACTAATTTGCTTTCTACCTATTTGCCAACAAGGTAAATAATATTTCTTCTTACTTTATACAAACTAGGTTTTTTTTTTTACTAAATTGTAAATTTACTATTTTTAAAACTTTCCTTTCTGGTAAAGTAGAAAACTTTCTTAGTTTTTTCAAAATCTTATTTCTTTACTACTACTACTACAGTATTTAGTAGTAAATTTAAGGAGTATTTTTTATGCCTTAATTGTAGAATATGTTAGCTGTTAGTCATTTGTGCTATACCCCCCTTATATATAATTTATTAATGTATAAATATTCTTCTCCCTTGTACTTTTCACATTTTTTGCCATTTCTTTGTGCCACATGTGGCTTTGAGATATATTGTTGTGATATTCTTTGGCATATTTGTAAATGATATTTTGTATTATTTTGTATCTGCATACTTGTTAATGTCTCTGTTTTAATTATTTGCAGTTTTCATAGCTGCAATAGTATGTTTTGACAAATAAAAGCCTTAGATATACTTCACACAGTTGTTAGTTCTCTCAAACAAGTCAGACAAAATGCAAAGGCAATTACAGAACTGTTAAGAAACTCTGGCTCAAACAAGTATCTACATTATATTTTTTAATATGCGGTTCTGTTATCAATATCAATCAAAAAGTAGTAAATCATAAAAAATTGGGAATTCAGAGATCCCTTTACAGATTGATTCTTTTTTTATTATCCCAGTAGACTAGCATAGTTTATAGTTTTTTTTTAATCATTTTATCCCAAGCAAGGCAATAAAGCCATTAACTGAGTGCTAGAGAATATGAGGAAAAAAATTAAAGAGAGAGAACAATATAAGAACAGGAATTAATTAGACAGAAGATAATGATTGACATTGCATTTAAATTTTTTAAGATCAAAGTTGACTGGGAAGAAGGAGGTCAGAAGAGAGTTTCACAAGCAAGAAGTGCAATAGAAGAAACCGTTAGCATAAAACGTATGGTTACATTTGGCCATTTTAACTATAAAATGATGACGCCATGCTGCCAATATAATACTGTGCTTAAATTCATAAAGTACTATAGAGGAAAGTTCAGCAGAATAATTACCATGAAAGTATTTAAAGAAAACGCACAAAGAATCTACATTACAGCAGTATGAATGTAACAGAATCCAAGGTGCCAGGTCAGGACCAATAACATTGCAGACTGTATTTTATCAAGAGTCTCTAAATATATAGCAGGAGCAGAAGATCTGATGTAGCAATATTCAAAGCAAAAATTACTGGTAAACTTAAAAATATGTAAGATAGATACTGGTGAGAAAAATTGTCTGGCACAACACATTTAAACAATTTTCCTAGCAGCAGACCTAGCAACTGATTCAATATAATCTTTCCACTTCATGTCAGAAGAAAATGTTACTCTGAGAAGGCACAATGAGTCACCATCCGGGAGGTTAGCATCAGCCATGCTGATGGAAGGCAGAAAGGTTTCACACATATGATTAAAAGACAGCTGCTTCATTTTGGCATTATTAAAATTAACAAGCCATTTCATGCCCCATTTAACAATGAAATGTAGGTCATTTTTGAGACCAACTGCCAATTTTCCTTATTAAACCCATCAGACAGGAATAAATAGTTGTGTCATAAGCATAGATACTGAGTTGAGAAAAATTTACATCAAGAAGGTCATTGATGAAAATTAGGAATAATGTAGGCTCAAGGATAGAGCTCTGGAGGATGCCTGCATTAATGCAAAAAAAAAAAAAAGACCAGGAAAAGTGGCCATTCAAGACCATTTTCATTTTGCAATTTGATAGGAAAGACTGAATTAGTTCAAAAATTTGTTCAGAAATATGATAATCTTTCAACTTGTGAAGAAGACCAGCATGTAAAACCCTGTCAAATGCCTTCAAGATATCTGTAGTGATACTGGTAAATTAATATGCCTAATTTGCATAAGTATACGATTCCGTCCGTTAATGATTTATTAGAACAACCGTTACAGAATGAAACATCAGAAGACAAAATAATGCTGGATCAAGTGGGCCAGAATGAGTTTGAAAGTTCAGACGAAGATCAAATAATGCAAGAAGAAGCTTATGATTACAGCTTAGCGTGGGACAGATCTAGGTCTCCCAGAGAAAGAAATACGGGAGAGAGAGAAGTAGAGCAAAGTAATGAAAATATCACGAGAAGAAGTACAAGAACTACTAGAGATATAAAACCTATACATTTCAGGGAGATGTAGTGATACTGGCAAATTAATATGACTAATTTGCATAAGTGCAAGAGAAAGCCTATATAACTGGTCACTGAGAATAATGTAGGATGAGGACAAGCTTAGTGACTGACTAGTACTAAACTTCTACTTCACATCAATATCTAAAGCAACAGCATCAAGCTTTACCATTTTTATCTAAAGCGTGATAGACTCTTGCAGTAATAATCATTAACACATCAGCAATTGACCTAGACAAGCAAAAGCCAGGTGAGATTCAGAGTTGATTAGAGCCTCTAGTAGTAGTTAGCACCTGTTTACATCCTCTCTCCTTATTCCCTTTCTCCTCTCTGGTGGCAGTGGTGGAGATGGCTGTGAAGGGCCAGCCTACTCCTGAAGAGTAGTCAAAGAGAGTTTGATTAGGCCATTTGTGCAAATTTGTTTTTGATGGACAACTCTGTGTGATGGAGAAGCCTACACACTTGGCCAGAAGTGCCTCCCTCATGGCTCAAAAGGGATTGAGATAGGTGAGATCTGGTAAACCTAGTTGAGTCGGGCTGTTGGATGTTTAGTCTGTCAAGGCCTGCTTTGGTTACACCAGCCCAACTAATGCTGCCTTATTCTTTGGTCATTGAGATCATGTAGATCTTTGCCTATTCCACTGTTGGGGCCTTTGGAGGTTAGTTGCATTAATCTGGTCCCTCCTCAACCTTACCACCATGGGTGGCCCTACAGAAGTTGAAACTCCAGACGTTTTCACTCTTGGGATCACTGGGACATGCAAGCCCTCTACCATGACAAGGAACAACCATATATATTTTACACTGGATGTCAGAGTGAACAGTTCATTAACAAATCTATCAATTTGATTTATTATTACTTTAATGACAATAATTGAAATGAATCAATAAATAAGAAAAGAGTAAAAGTATAAAATTATTATTAAAGATATGAAAACATTTTTTATTATAGTTGTTACTGAAAAATACTTGAAAGATAAATAATAAAGGGTGAAATTCACTGCTGAACCAATAGTTAAAAAGACAAAAAAAACAAAACAAAACAGAGCCTCTAGTGGCGATATACAAAACTATAAAAAGGGGCACCTCAAGGCTGTGTAATAGTTAGCATGTTTGTCTTGCTAGAACAATTACGACTGTGTAGTGAGTTCGATCCTCACTGGCTGCCCCATACTTTCGGCCTTGTGCCATATCTAAGCTATGCTTGGAAAATCACTACAAAACTATAGAAAGTATTGGATAATTCAATACACATAATATTATGATATAGACAGAGATTAGCTTAATTTACATGGAGATATATTTCTGACATTTTGCCAAACATTGAAATAATCATAGTTGCTATTCATAAGTATATCAATGATGTTGAAATAAATTCACCTGATTAACTGATACTGTAGTGCTTGTGAAGAAAAACTGTAAAAATATACACAAATTAGATTTGGTAAAACAAACAGCTTATATAGATTCAAATTATTGGACATTATTAGAACATATTCCATTAATTAATAAGTTTCAGACAAAATGTTGTAACCTAGGAAAAGGTTACTGACTGAGAATAACCAAAATGAAGGTTGAAAATGGAAAGATAATATTTATAACAGAAACAACATACAAGATTCGCCAGTGGCATGTAGTAAGTAATCAACTGCTAGTGGTGAGCTAGAAGTGAATCCCGAGTGGAAAACCCCATACAGTATATACTACTGTATTTATAGGAATTCAGACATTATCATCCAAAGATAAAACCTCTTTAATTGTAAGTTCTATTTTAATAGTTTCTTTTTCCACACTTCTCTCCTGTGGAACTCTCTTCAGATTTCTGGTTTCCCTACCACCTACAATCATAAAAAATTTAAATGCAATGTCATTAGCCATCTTCTTGAAATCTGTTCTTTTATTGTCCCTTCTCCTCACTAATGTCCTCTCATTTTTCTTCCATTCTCAGTAACCCCTTGTGTCTTAGTGGCATTATTGCCTTGCCTGAGGTTAAATAATTAAAAAAAATATGTATAGTCATTAAGTTATTAGAAATTTGATACTCTTCAAGTAATACACTTTTAAAATTGGGCTGAGCATTTTTCTGTTAAATATTTATGTGCATTTTGTGTCTAAAAGGACGTTGTATGAATGTAAGTGAGAATCCACATGATAGTCTTGGTAACAGCTGGAGGAAACAGTCTGAGTCAAAGTCATTAAGAAATGTTCCTGTGCTGAGTCTATATTTTGTCATACAAAAGCTGTCTTCACTAGAAGAAACTGAGAAAAAAAGAAATTTTTGTAAAGCACTTCAATAATTTCTGTATTGTAAAAATTTTGAATTTACAATTTATTTACTTTCTTTTTTTCCTTTCCATTTTCTTTGTGGATGGGTTGAATATTTTTACAAAGACAAATTCCACCACTCAAGCTTTCACAAAACAGTGGCTTCACTTTATTTTTTTAATAAGTAAGCAAAATAGACAATTTGAATGTCTACGTGTAAGAGATGATAAAAGAAAATAAAAAATTCCCCAATGTTCGTCATAAACAATAAAATCTTGACAAATAATAGGAAGAAATGCTTTTTAAGTCTCATTCAGTTTCATCATCAAAATTTATGTTACTAACATGACCAAGCAAATTAAACTAATAAACTTCTCCAAATATTTTTTAACATTATTAATGGCCTGATGTCTTAAGTATTTACTAAGTTTAGCTTAGTCTGGCACAAGGCCAAAAGTGTGGGAACACCAGGTGAGGACTGAACTTAATATGGTGGTAATGGTAACTTATTAATAATTACTTTACAGTAACATATGTTTTAAGTTATTTACTAGGCTCAGCTCAATCTGGCACAAGGCCAAAAGCAAGAGGACACTCCATAATGATCAAATCCACTAACATATCACAAACATTCTTATCTGATATTAAAATAGAAAATAATTATTGTATTAAGACAAAATGAATGACAATTTCAGTTCTATAAGCAGAAATACAAACTAACAATTTGAATATCTTAATTACTGTTGATTATAAAAATTCTGAATTCTGTTTTATAAATTTTCAGCAATAAACATAAATTAACATTTCTCCCCCTAAATTTTAATCATTGTGCACAAATTTATATCTTTTTGTCCTTAATTGAGCTCTGAAGAGCAAGGAACAATAACTGATTAGTCTCTTTTCAATTTATCATTTTATGGCAAACATTTCTTCCTTGCTCTTTATCTATGTCTTTAACACACACACATATATTTATTTATTTAATCATTTCACTCCAAGCAAGGCAGTAATGCCACTAGCACATAGGGAGTTACAGGAAATGAAAGTGAAAGAAAAGACTGAGAATAGGGAGGATTAAGTGAAGGACAAAAAATGAACAGGGTTCAGGAAGACAGAAGATGGCAATTGACATTGCATTTAAATTATTGAAGAATGTAGCAATCAGAGAAGCAAGGAAATAGAAGGGAATTTCACAGGTGGGAAGTGCGAAAAAAGAAACTGTTTGAATAGAAGTGGCTGTTTAGTTATTTCAACAGTAATATGATGGGACCTCAAACAAGCGGGAAAGCAGTGAGGCAATTGTTGTAAAGTTTAGAGAGAAAAGGAGCCAGTTTAGAAGCACATTTCTTTAGGATGATGGCAAGGATCCCATTACATCCACTTGTCTTGTGAGGATTTAACTTAGAAACAATATCTGAAACCAGTGACAGGGTTATGCTTATATTACTCGGTAGAGCCTCTGTTCTAAGAGGAGAAATCAGGCAGGGGTATTCCAGATGAATCGAGAGTGGAGTTGGAAGAGAACTGCCAAGCAAAACACTCTGCTGTGCAGTTCACTCTTGCTGAGTTGCCAGTAATCTCTTGAACCAAACCTCTGAGAGACTATATATTGTTTCATTCTATCAGGAAACAGTAACTTTGCTTCTTTGAGAACATGCTTGTGATCAATTCCAAGCAGGGATAAAGAGACGTCTGTTACAATCAGACCTGTTGTTCTGGTGCAGCTGGATGGTGTGATTTCTGGAGGAACCAAGAAGATCATGGTTTCACTTGGTATTTCCTTGATGGAATGAAAGCTTTGATGCTAGTTTTCACCTAGGAGGAGACCTCATTCATTGATATATATATATTATATATATATATATATATATATATAATCAGTATTTTATATATATATATATATATATAATCAGTATTTTATATATATATATATATATATATATATATATATAATCAGTATTATATATATATATATATATATAAAATCAGTATTATAATGTAACAGCCACAACACAGGAAAATGAGTAAGTGCGGATGCATAAACAAATATTTACTTTACCATTTATTTATATATATACTAAATAAGAAAAATTAAATGGTGGGTAAGTAAAGACATGAACAAATATTTACTTTGCCATTTAAGCATTAATTTAAAAAAATGAATTATTTAGACAAGTAATAAATACAGAGTATGCCTATAATGTGTGCATGTGTGTGCGTATATATATATATATATATATATAAAACTGTTTTTACAGACAAGGTTATATTTAAAAAGTGCTCAATACAGCATTTTTAAAAAAATCAAAAGTATAGCGCTAGTTAAAATCTAAAATATGGAGAAAATTGGCAGCCAATTGCTGAAACCACCTGATGAGTTGATCAAACGATTATGAAAATTTTCAGGGTGCTGAACATGACATCAGTCAACTATGTGACAAATTTTATTGTATTAATCCTATTATTAATAGTGTACATGTATGTATGTATGTATGTATGTATATATATCACTTTAAATGTTATTTTTTAGTGGATACTCATATTTGAGTTGACACTCCTTTTACTTATTAAACAGTATATTTATTTATTTTTTGGCTACTGGCCAGAATATTCAAGTATTCTTATTAAAGAAAAATATGCACTCTCTGGCAGAGTGAACCATCACTAGATCTAATATGCTTTAACCAGCCCAGCTACAAAGAACCTTTGCCAATCAAACAAGGCTGAACTATGCCTTTAAGCAAAATCCTTCCCATCGTAGACTCCTGAAATTTTCATATCTACTCAGTTTTAGATCCAAACGTAAACAAAGTAATTTTTAAAGAAGTAATGGATTTTTTATTTAAAGCTGCAGAGTGGCCCATATCTAGACATGCCAAGATGTTCTACAACTAATGGGGAAAACCCAGATGTAACTAGTTTTTAAAGACTTACAAGTCCAGTAATTCATCTCTTTCTGAAAGTTTTTGTACACCAATTCTGTTTTACCAACACAGGGTCTCCCACCTTGTACACTTTATGTCCCACCTCAGATATTATCGGAGACACTGAATCAAGCTGAACCTCATATCTATAGATTTGGTTTGCAGGTGCAGTTGGTAATGAGGTGTTATCTTTGGTGGGGGGACGTTGTAACAGTAAGTGGCCCCTTTGACAGTATATTTCATCCTGGCTGCAAATTTCTTGACACTTTTGTGACACTGTTCCGTTATTCCATTTCCAGCTTGGACATGTGCACATCAAAATCACAATTGTATGTCCCATTCTTCAGCAAAGGCCTAGAAGTCCCTGTTGAAGAATGCAGTATCATTGTTCGGGAGTAGCATACAAGGTGGTCTCTTACAGAACACCAATTTCTAAGTAATGGACTTTTCATTTAAATTTATTTTTTTATTTAATAAGATTTCTCGAATATTCAGGTCAGTAAATGAAAATAAATAAATATACTCTTTAATAAATAAATGTAAAAATTTTTTAAGTATGGATTTTATAAAAAATCATTTATGTAATATACTGTTTGACATGTATTTATAGATAGTAAAATATTTATCAGAATCCCCTCAAAGTACTTCTTACTTAAAGAATCATGTTCTTTTCTAATTAGGGTGGCATTTATAAAATCAAAGTTATGCCCTGTTTCATTCTTGTTCATTATGAGTGAATTTAAATGATTTACACAGATTCTGATGAATATTTTACCATCTGTAAATGCATCACACACACTATATTATATCACCTACTTTTTTAAATCCATACCTAAAGAATCTAAAATGTCTGCCTCCTACTACCACCATTACAAATGATGTTATGTGAAAACATTCCCGAAGCAACATGCAAACAACCACCATACATAAATAAAAATTGCCTACCAGTCACACACACAAATATACATTTTATCATCCAAGTCCCACATAGACAAACTAGAATCATGATACACTTGCACACATAAATTTTACACATGAATGCTGCTTGAAAAGACAAATGCACACAAAGTCTGCTTAACCAATGAAAAACAAACAACACAAAAATAAAAAATACCATATTTTTTCTTACTTTTTCTCCATAAATGTGAAACATAATTAGATTTATAAAAGTTTCCTATTTGCTCTTTATCCTATCATTCTGTCAGATTCTGTTTTGAACCTAATTTTTTACTTATTGTGTGTGTGTGTGTTTATATATATATATATATATATATATATATATATATATATATATATATATATATATATATATATATATATATTACTAACAGTAACTTGTTAATCACTTCACATTGCAGGGTCATCTTTCAGATGAGCTGTAAGCCTTTTGCTTCTCTAGGACAACTGTTGATTATTGTTTAAAGAATCTATCAAGCTTTAGATAAGAATGGTGAAGCTCAGGCTGTTGCTTTGGATATCTCAAAGGCATTTGACAGGGTTTGGCATACTGATATTCAACTTGAAGTTGAAAGGTTATTGTATTTCTAGGCAAACTTTTGAACTGATTCAATTTTTCTTACCAAATTGCAAAATGGAAACTGATCTGAATGGCCACTCTTCTAGATCTTGCATTAATGCAGGTGTCACCCATGGATCTATCCTTGGACCTATATTGTTCCTAATTTTCATCAATAACCAACCTGATGGCTTCAGCACTCAACTCAGTATCTATGCTAATGACATAACTATTTACTCCTGTCTTAATAGTTAAGTTCTAATTGGCAGCTGATCTCAAAAGTGACTTAAAATCTGCTATTAATCGGGACAAGGAATGGCTTGTTAATTTTAATGCCTTCAAAACAAAAATGCTTTCTGCCTTCCATCAGTATGGCTGATGCTAACCTCCAAGAAAGTGAATTGTCTTCTCAGGTTCATGTTCTCTGCTGACATGAAGTGGAAAGATTATACTGAATCAGTTGCTCAGACTGTTACTAGGAAAGTTAGTTCACTGTGTCATGCTAGACAATTTTTCTCACCAGAATCTTACATATTTATAAGTCTACCATTCATCCATGCTTTGAATAATGCTGCCACATATGGTCTGGTTCTCCTGCTATATATTTAGATATTCTTAGTTAAGATAACAAAGAAGAATCTGCAATATTATTGGTCTTGACCTGATATTCCAGCTTCCCATCACTGTAACCTAGCTTCGCTGTAAATACTTTCATGGTAATTGTTCTGATGAACTTTCCTCTATAGCACCTGGGCTTACAGCCATATCACATTGAAACAGCGTATTGCCAAGCAATCATTGAAGGTAAGAAGTGGCAAGATTGGTCAGTACCTAGATGGTTGACTGCTTGGGAATACCAGGTAATGTTTGGATTTGCAGGTGGTGTAATGGATAATGGTTCAAAAGTGTTAATCGTAGAGTTCTAATTCTAGTTAGGTTCTTTATATTCACTTATGTGCAAATACCCTTGGGAAAAGTATGAATCCACCTCTTCTCCCCTCAGCTATGGGTTAATTATTAAGACTTATATCACTAAATCATAATCTCTAAAAATAAAACAATATTACGTACAAAATATTTAGATTTCAGCATTACATAACCCATAGAGGTTGATATCCCACTAAACAAAAACAACCAAAAAAAATCTATGGTATCTAGACTTGATGAATTTGAGCACAGTATTAGTTTGACAACAAGGACTCATCATTTTACAGTTGAATTGGCTAGTAGGTGTAACTGTAAGTGCTTTGCTAACAGTTTCTTTTCTTGCACTACTCCCTTGTGGAACTGTCTTCCGGCTTCTTACTTTTCAGCCAACTTTGATCTTCAAAAATTTAAATGCAATATCAATTATTATCTAATGTCATCTTGATTCCTATTATTTTATTGTTCTTGCTCCTTAATAAAATTTTCTTTCACATGCAATAACCCTCCTTATGTTTTAGTGGCTTTATTCCCTTGTTTGTGGTGGTCAAATGATAAAAAAAAGAGAGTAAGTGTGTGTATATATATATTTATATACACCCTTATTTGTATATATATATATATATATATATATATATATATATATATATATATATATATATACACACACACACACATATTGCTTATGTTTTTTTTAATTGTTATATATTTTTGCAAATTAATATCCATTACCAACTTCTGGTACATTACAACACCATCATTGTTTCATTAAAAAAAATGATCTAAAATACAAATTACTTATTAATGTTTAATTTACACAAGGAAATAATCTCTGGAATTTAAACTATAATGTCATTTTTTTTCACATAGGCAAACATATACACACAGATATATTGCACATACAATTTTAATTAATTGCAATGCATAAATAATATAATTTTTTTACAATAATCGTTAATCATAATCATATTTATTTATGTAAAGCCCAAAAGTCTTGATATAAATGTTGTTGGTATTGTTTTTAAGCTTTATTAAAACTTCAAGGATAAGGTAAATTGATCTGTCAGTTGAACCTAATGAGAATATTTGCCAACTTGCTATGGATCATTAGGTGAGTAGACATTTAATCAACAGATTGTTTTATTATTTCACTATGGATACCAGTAGACATTTTCTTTCACATCTGCAACTCAATTCAACAAATGAATAATGAGAAGCAAAAAGGGAAAGAACATTTTAGAAAATTAATTTCAAAGACTGCCAGATTATGGAAGGAAAATGAAACATGAATTTCCTACTAAAATCAAGTGAAAAATTCACATACTTCAATTTGAATTTATGTCAATGAATATATATATATATATATATATATATATATATATATAATTTCAGATAGCTGTAAAAGGACAATATGAACAAAAATAATTTTTCCTTTTGACTTTGTGTATATGTATATATAATCTAAACATTTTCTATTTGTTCTTACCCTACCATATATATATATATATATATATATATATATATATATATATATATATATATATATAAAGAGAGAGAGATATGAAATAAATAAAACCTATATGCACAACTCTGTTATAAAATAGATCAATCTATTATTCAATGAATTAAAGAATATTATAATGTTCAGCTTTGTAAATGTTGTCAAAAGTATTTAAAGTTTAAACCATCAATTTTAATAATTTTTATGGATCAAAATTTGATGATGTCAGATATGGGCATTGAAAGCATGATCATCATCATCATACACACATATATATCATTTTATCTTTAGAACAGAAGTTTTAATGACTTCTTTAGACGTTACTTGCATATGAGACCTAAATTTAATAAATGCATATAGTTTTATTTAAGAATAAAATAATTTCTAAACCTCTACAATAAAAACAAGCATTTCTAGTAAAAGAGACTTATCTCAATGTGTATTGTAATATAAAAAAACTCAATTTTGGTATAGAAACACAGAAAATGTCTTTACAATCGAAATAGCACAAGAAACATATATAGATATATACCAATTCAGAGAATATCCCATATTTATTCATAAAACAAGAATAGCATGAAAAGAAGTAAAAGGAATTAAAAAAAAGGCATGAAAACTTGAGATCCAGGTAAAGTTAAGTAAAAATAAGATATTAAATTTAAAAAAAAAAAAAGCTACTTGCCTTTAGTCGCCTCATCCTAGAAGGATTACACTTGTCAGAATTAGAGATATTCTTTTGAATATTTTATGGAGAAGCCTTGAATAATTAAGGAGAAACTGGGTAATTTCCAACCTGGAAAGTATTACTTCAAGTCTCCCTAGCACTGTACAGGTTCCTTTCATTAAATTCAGAAAAGGGTCAATATAAATTGAAAACACCAAAACAATTCCTGAAGTGAAAATAAGGGTCTCTGTTTTTCAGTGTCTTCATCAAACAATGATCAGTGATAAGTAAAAACTTGGCATTCTGTCGAAATATCAGCAGCAGCTATCAAATTAGCAACTGTTGAAATCGGAGAAAAGTTTTTCAGATCATCGTCACCCGGCAATTAGATCCACTGGTTACACATTCCATAACTCATCATTTTGCCGAGCAGTAGCCACTCAAGGTTTATCTTGTCAGCCTGAAAACATCCAGCAGAAATGCTGAATGACTGCAGTGATCTATTGACATGTTGATCAAAATTATTGGTTATAAAAAAGTGTGAACCTGGGATAAGCATTCTAGCAATAGTTTTCTGTCAGTCTAGAAATACTTTCTGGACCTCCACCTGCTCCACCAACAAAACTAATAGCAATAATAACAGAAAAAAACCCCCACAAAAATGAACATAATGAAAATACTACAGCAACAGGAAATCTATACAAGCAATAGCAGCTAGAGTAGTTGCAGCTGGCTGCAAGACGTGTGTTGTTGATAGCCAGCTTCATTAGAGAGCTGACCACTAGTTCATGCATAATTTGACAACTGCAATAATGACTAGCTTGATGTCTAAATGCAGGTGCCATTTCATTTGGGCTTGGCCAAACAGCTGCCACATTATTCGCTGAGATGTAAGCTTAAGCATAATCTATGTTTATTGTTATTTTTACCTCGTATTTTCAGAATTTCCGTTAACCAAGCAAACATAGCTATTAAGATTATCAAAGGACCAACCTGAATTCCTAATCAGCTAATATCGATGATCAAACCAATGGGAAGGTAGAGGCAATAATTGAACTAAGATACACATCAGTGAATTACAACCATTTCACCATGGCTATGCAAACAAAAATGAAACCAAAGAAATCCAAACAACGGCAAAAGTCAGTATATTTCTAAAAAGGCATCTAATATTAAGTAATGATTTGATATGTTCCTCTACAACAGCTTCAAAAAGTTACATTTGTAAATCATTATGAAAAAACATTCTTTGCTGATTTCCTCATAGAACATTTCTTGAAATAGTTTTTTTTCTCTCAAGTTACAAACTGTTAACCCTGATAAGTTTAAGGAGTTAAAATACTTGTTAGAAACCATAGAAAATATGAAGAGGACATAGAAAAATATATGTTTCTTTCAGTGGCATAGGATAATGAATTAGAAATACAATTCTTATAGCATAAATTTTTTTTTTTTGCTAATTTCATTTCAAAACCTGTAATGAAAGTAAAGTATTTCAGAGAAAAATACATAAATTTTCATTATTCAAGACTTTACACTTTTAAATATGCTCATGGCAAATATCAACTGTAGTATCTGTCTTTGGGCTAATTACATTTTATCTCTCAGTTGTGTTTCTGTCTTCAGACAGAACATACCAAATAAATGCTGGTCCCAGGGATTCTAACCCTGTGACATGTCCCTCATTGCACTAAAGAACAAGAGTTGGTGGAACGATGACACCAGTGTTGCATTGGTTGCAAGGACCAGGCAATTTTTGACCATAGCCCATGTGCATATCTTTGGGCTACTCACTTTAAACTAGCCTTGTGCCATATCCCATCACTGTGGGTGGACAAGTAAATACCAAGTATAGTATCTTTTCTCCTCATCTCTAATGACAATGGTAACATTAACCATTTTCTTATAAGGAAACATTTGGCATTCACTGACTGAGCAACCAGTGTTACTTTTGGTTGTAATTTATAAAATCTTTCTATTAAAACAATTTTTCAGGGAAATAGGTTTCTCAAGTTCACTGACAGTTATTGCTTTTTCTAGTACTGATGGAGACTTTCTTCTAAACATTTTGTTTTAAGTTGTGTGGAATGTCAACATCTTGATTATGTCATTATTTTTTCCTCCAAGTTACATGTGATATCCATTTCAGTTGTTGCTGCTGTTGAAAGTCCTTAAGTGATGCGGTTTCTATTATTTCAGACAGTTGATCTGACAAAATGGTTGTATACAGCTGACAATTTAGATTCTTCTGAATGAGTTTGGTGCCATGCATGATATTCATATGAAGTATTGATTTGATGAGGTTATTTAAGAATATAGATAGAGTTTCTAGGTTAATGTTTTGGTTTTGTAGCAACTTGCAGTGTTGGGTGAAACTATCTCTAGTGCAGCCTATGTAGTGATCAATTTCTTTATCAACTATAGTAATTTTTTTATAACTGATCCATACTCCAAGGTATTTGAAGTGTTTAGTATTTACTAATTCTACATCTTTAATTTTTATCATGGATTCAGGGTAGGAGTCGTTGCTGCTCTCATTCCAATTTCATATCATATTTTCTGTTTTGGAAAGGTTTATCTTGAATGCCATTTCTTAGAACAATTTGTAGATGATGTTGAGTTTTTTGTTCAAAATCATTCTTATCTCAATTATGAATACCTATACCATCAGCATAGACTCCCCCCATTGCCATTCATCATAGATATACTGTACTTGAGAGGAAAGCAGGAACATTGTTTTTGATTAGTAGATTCATTTGGGATGCAGTATTGAATTCTTAATTAATGATCAGTGTCCATCTCTTCACATCTGTGATCATATGTGCAGAGGATAGTATAGGAAAAGATTAAATAGATTGGGGCTCTCATTTCCTCCTTTGGTACAGAGTATATATGGTACAATGTCCCAACTATGAGTAAAATAGCACAGTGAAATTGGTTGGCAACCAGTATAAGAGAAAAACAAATGAATTCTAAACTGTGGACAATGCAATGGGAAACCATTCCACTGTCTTTCCCAAGAATAATCATGGTAAAGAAATGTCTAGAGATATTAAAGAAAAACTGTAGAGAGCTATGATCACCTAAATGCTGACGGAACATTACATTTAAGCAAAAGAATAGGCACAAAATAATACAAAACCTCTGCATTTTAATATGTCCAAGTTACTTCTCTGAAAAGAGGTGATATAATAAAATATGTTATGCTTTAAGGTATGCACACTTTAGATTATTAAAAGAATAACCAAGAAATTACATTTGTAAGTGCTTCATTATGAATGGGAAATATGGTACAGTTGACTTAACCCTCTTCAAGCAGTTATCTTTTATAATATTATAGTTGAGAGTCACCAATGCAATATCAGTACTTCTATATTCCAATGCATTCTGGACCATCTCATCACAGATGAAGAAGAGATTTGAGGCAACAGAAATGTTATGCTATAGAAAGATGCTGAGAATACAACGGAGTGAACATGTAAGCAACAACAAAGTCTTAAAGGAAAATGAAAAAAAGGACACGTAGAATCAGAAAGAGGGAGTTGAACATTCTAAGGCATATGATGAGGAAAGAGGGCTTGGAAAATTTGACAATCACAAAACATATTGAAGGCAAAAGTGACAGTGGAAAGCAACACATAACATACCTAATGGGACACTTCGACATGGTGTAATGGTTAGCTTGTCTGGATAAGTCAGTTATGACTGAGTAGTGAGTTCGATCCTCAACGGGTGCCCCATACTTTCAGCCTTGTGCCACATCTAGGCTACACCATAACATACCTAATGAGCTTTGTCAATGGTTGGCAGAACAAAGATAAGGAGCTATAGCAAAAAGACAAACTTTACTAATGGCTACAAACGACTGGAAGTTGTGGAGAGCCATGATCGCCACGTCCTGAAGGGTCACATCACATAGAAGATGGCACAAAATAAAGAAAGAATATTTGAACTCAACATAAATGAAATAGTTAAACAAGCAACTAGTGTGTTGTAATTGACTAAAACAATGAAATTCTGAAGATCTATAAAGAAAAATTACAGATATTTACTAAGTTTGGCACAAGCACATCAAGAAAACTTATAACCAAAGAAATGAGAGTAAATTTTATTTTCAAACAATTTTCAGCTTCAGATAGCAATGATTTTAAGTAAGAAAAATATTAACTTCTCCATTATTTTCTTCTGGTAAGTTTTTTTCCTGTTAAACATGGATTTAATGAAAAAAATAACCAAGGAGAATGTTGGAGAAAATGCTATTTGAAAAAAAAAAAAAAAAAATGACCCTCATACTTAGTTTCTACCTTCTCCTTCAACTTACTACAATGTGTTCCAAAACTGGTGACAGAGGATAGCTGTAAAAGTTCTTAATTCATTTTGTGATGGTTGTTAAAATTTAATGAACTTGTAGATAGGATCTTATAAAATTTTGATGCTCTCAAGAAATAACAGATTATGTGAATACATTGTACAAATGAACAAGATTAGGTGACGCCTACAGAGTGACACTTAGTAACATAGACCCTCATATCAAATGAGCAAAATAATTAATTTTAGTATTGAAGTGTCCCTATGCTAGTCAAAGCTAAACTAAATAAATACCTAAATGTAAGCAAGAGGCAAGTCAAATAGAGTAAAACCAATGTATAATTTTAAATTTAATTTCTAGTCACATAGTCAATATTGGATCAATAAGAGTTTTCTATTCACCTTGTTAAAAAGATTAGAAATATCTTTAAAAAAAATTAAAAAAACTGGAATGATTGAATAATGTTTCATGAGAAAATTACATTTAATGAATACTGTATTCAGAATCGAAAATCTCATTTTTTATTCTGCTTCTTTTTCTTTATCTCCAGTACATTCTATGGCACTCTTGATTTTCATTCTGTTTATCTTCAGTACATTCTGTTGCTATCAATTTTGATTCTCTTTCTGTGCCATGTCCCTTCAGGATATAGGCAATGATGGCTATCCACAACCTTCTGTCCTGTGCAACTCTAAATAAACTGTTTTTTCATTATATTCAAACCCTATTCCACCATCCATTTACTTATGCTTGTAGAAGTTTCCTTTTTGTTTCCATCTTCTCTAAAACCTCATTGTTGCTCACATGTTCAGTCCATGGTATCCTCAACATCTTTCTGGAGAACCACATTTCTGTTGATTCAAGTCTCTTCTTCATCTTTGAGGAAATTGTTCAGCATTCACTACCACACAGGAGGACAGATATCATGTAACAGTTCTTAAGTATGTAAGTTTTTCTGTCTCTTAATACTCTGCTTAGCTTTGGAAGGTACCTTTAGCTTTCCCAATGCATCTTTGGATTTCAGTGTTGCATTTTCTGTCCTGTTAGAATACTTCCCAGATATTTAAATTTTTGTGCTTGGTTGATTTTGGTATCTCTAATTTGTAATTTGGGCTCATCCTTTTGCTAATAACCATACATTCTGTCTTCTTGCAGTTTGTTTAGTCCTTTCTTCTTGCTTTCCTTTACTACCCTTTGTAGGAGTTTTTGTAGTTTTCTTATAGTGTCTGCTATCAAGATTTGCAAATCTTATATTGTTAAGATTGTGGCCACCAATACTGAATCCTGGTAGAAAGTCTAATTCTCTCAGAATAAGTCTGGTGAGAAGACACATCCTTGTCCTGCCCCCCCACTTCTATTTTTGCATATCTACTGAACTCATTTTCTGTCCATATGCAGGTGGTTTGCTGCCAGTATAGGTTCTTGATTATTCTAATGTCCTTCCCAAATATGCCCAGGTTACTGAGCAGCTCTAACAGATCTTTGTGCCATACTTTATCAAATGCCTTTGTGTAGTCGATAAAGAACAGTTACATGTACTGCATTTGCATTGCTTTCTCTGATAACTTTCTGAACATATATATCACAGTCCTTGTTCCAGTGTCTTTGACAAACCCTCACTGTTTTTGTCCTATCCCCAGTCTGATTCTGCTCTATTCATCAGAATTCAGATGAATTTTATTATGTGGCTCATTAGATTGATTGTCCACTGGAGTTCACATTCATGTGCACCTGGTTTCTTAGCCAGTGTTATGAAGTCTTAAGTCTTCCAGTATATCACCACTGCTGTAGATTTAATTTATTATTTCTGCAATCTTGTCTATGCCAAAATCATTTAAGGGTGCCAGCATCTTTTATGATTCTGTCTGGTCCTACTGCTGTTCCTGTTCAATTTGGCAAATGCTGTTTGCAATTCAGTTTTTAATATTTCCATTTTATTGATATTTCTGTTTTTTGACGGTTGTTCTCTTTCATCATGGAAGAGGTCTCCAATATATTTGTTCCATCTCTGAAGTATTTTTTCTTTCTCAAGTATCATCATTCTGTTCTTGGATTTTATGCATGCTGCTGATGAGCATGTCTTTTCTCTTGTTAGTTCTCTTATTTTTTATGCATATCTGCAATATGCATCCTTGTTTATATATCTTTTTCTGTTACATTACTGCTATACTATTTTTTTTTTTTTTTCTCAGTTACATTCTGTTGCCATCTTGTTTTTGATTGTTTCTTTTTTTCGGTTACATTCAGCTTCTATTAGTACAACAAATAAAAACATGATTACAAACCAAAACATTAAATTTCCACTACATCAGATTCTACCCTCAGTAATAGTTAAATTTAAAATGAGAAAAATATCAAAAATTCATATCTAATTAGAATCGATTAACAGAAGTTCTATCATTATCAATAATCTCTTTTGAATGATTCACAAACTTTATGATATTTTTTTTGGGGAAAAATCTTTTTGTTTGAAGGAAAACAATGTAGAGAAAATAGTTTCCACCTTTTCATGTGTTTTAAGAACTAATATCTCAAGAAGGTACTGTCAGCTCTAAAAAATCATATAGAGGGTGTGGAATTTTTTCTTTCAAGTTTGATCTTTGCTGAATGGGGAGGGGCATACAATTCATCAAACCAGTGCTTAAACTCTTTAAATGCTAATAAAAGGTATCTGATGTAATTATAACATTGACTGGGAGCAACTCAAGCTGGACTGTTTATTCATGTATTTTAAGTACTAGTCTATCAAACCTTTTGAAAAATGATCAAGCAATACTTATAAATAATGTATGTAAATTCTAACAGATTTAGATTTCTGTTATGAATGTTTCAAATTCAATTTAATTTTATTTCCATCTTTCATTCTGTCTGGTTTTCTAATCAAAGTGACATATTTCTTGTTTCCCATAACTGGAAACTCTTAAAATTTAAAAGATTTTACTAATTCTACCCAATTCAAGTTTGTATTTATTTATAAAGGCTAACTGAATTGACACTGAACATCAAAATTGAATCTTAAATGTTAAAATAATAATGTGATCATTCCTGAAATGATACAATTTTTTTTTTTTAATTTGCTATCACCCCATGCACGGCAGTAAAGCCACAAGGGGTTACAGGGTGTGGAAGAAGTAGAAATAGAAACATTAATAATGAGCAGGAAGAAGAAAGAGTAATAAGATGAACAGTAGATGGCGATTGACATTGCATTTAAATATTTGAAGATTAAAATTGGCTGGAAAGCATGGAGCCAGAAGGAAGTTTCACATGTGAGAAGTGCGAGAAAATAAGTAAAAAAAACAAAAATAAATAAAAAAAAATAACAATAATTATAAATTTAATGAAATTATTGAGTCAGAAGTGTGAGAAAAGAAACTGTTACCATAGAATTTATGGTTACATCTAGCAAGATCAACTGTAAATTGATGAGATCTTGATGCCAGTCTATTACTGCATTTAAATTCAAAAAGTCTAGGCAAAATATTGAAGAGTTCATATTGTAATATTGCTGATTCTTCTTTGGATTTCATCAAGTAATTCAAGGTAAATAGCAGGGGAACCAGACTATATGTGATAGCAATATTCTTAAATTTGTGGGCATCTATTTCCGTGAAAATTCTGTGAGTCTGCATCTGCGGCATTTATTGCCTTCTCTGTTATAATCATTTCACTGTTCATACCACGTTGTATGTGTTCAATAAACACATCCATCTTTAGGAAGATCAAGTTAATAATTATGTCAGTCAAATTTGATGATACTTGTTTAAAACTATATCAACACAAGTATTGCAATCCTTTAAGGATTTTAGAAGAATGAAAGTTGATTGATTGATTGGTTATTTAACCAGTATATCAACTACTATGGGTCATTAATGCTGAAACGGTTGGTTGGTTGATTTTGATCAGTGGCATGACAACCTCCATGGGCCACTCAATACTGAAATCCAAATATTTTGTACACAACTTTATGGTTTCAACTACAGATATTTTGTATGCAATTTTATACTTTCAGGGTATGTGTGTTTTTTTTTGTTTTTTTAGATATATAGTTTATAGAAAATAAAATGTATTGTGCTTTCTTCTATAATTTCTGGAGGCAGCCTATTCTTTCAGCTAGCCTATTATTGAGAAACAGATACATTTTTGGAAAGCATAAGGTTTTGTATATTATAGTATTTATTGCATGTTTTGTATTCTTTGCAGTTTATTAAGTTGAGCTTAACAGTGAGCAATTGATCATAAGAGATGCACTTAGGTGCAGTGTTTGCATATGTTCAATTCAGACTCTGCTTAGCACAGTGTTCTGTCTTCGATCAGGTGATGGTTCTCTATTTCTAGCTTGACTGTCAACTGATGCTTGTACAGTTTGTTGTTTGAAAAAATGTATCCCAAACTATTTGACATGTTCTTTTAATGTGTGATCTTATTTTTGTAATATGTATATTGGAGTCTAATGTTGGTTATTGTCATTTTGATTGCCTCTTTTGCCAGTGCGGCAGCTTTTTGATTTCCCTTAATGCCTACATGGCTAGGAAGCCAGGCCAAGATTATCACTATGTGAGCTTCTATCAAATAAAGGCAGGTTTCCAATATTTCATTTATGTAAGGGTGGTTTGGATTTTTTTCCTTAATTGCTATTGGGCTGGATGGGGAGTCTGAAAATATGAATTTTCTGTTTTCTGAGTTTTTGATCATTTCAAACGCCATTTTTTTAGCTTGTAGCTCAGCTGTATAAATGGATGCATTATTCAGTAATCTAATTCATTTGTGGACTTGTCTGTTGGTGACTACAGCACCTGTTCTGTCCAGGATTTTTGATCTATCTGTATAAAATGCTTTGTAGTCATTGTATTTATTTCTCAGTTCTCCATATTTGCTTTGGCTCATGTAGTTGTTGGTTATGTTTTTTTGTTGTTCTATCAGTGTTAGGTCTATGTGAGGTTCAGAGATTACCCACGAGATATTTTATTTATTATGAATGGTGTTATCAGGATTTCTGTTCACTTATTTTAGTGCTTCTATAACCATGTTTTTTGGCATGTTTGGTTGTTTGGATCAGATTGTAGTTTTACTGCATATTGGAGGGATAATTTTTCCTATCTCAGGTACAAGGGTGGTTTGTTGGCTTCTATATTTAGAGTTTACATAGGTGAAGTGCAAAAGGCACCTAAACTTAATTACAGACCTTGATTTTGTATGATTTCTAGTCTTTTTAGGTAGGATTTGTGTACAACACTATAGATAATGCGTCCATAGTCTAATTTGTTTTTAGTCATTTTTGTTTTAGGTGATTACTGTGCACTTTAAAATTAAGCTTATTGTCTAATATGACTCTTAGATAATTTTTGTTGGACAATGGGAATTATTTACTGGCTTAGCTTTAATTATGAGTAAAAGTAGTACACTTGTTTTTTGCAAAGATGCATAGATGGTTTTTGTTTTTAAAAATCAGAAATTGTTTTCATTGGTCCATTTTTTTCATTTTATTTAGACAGATCTATGTGTGTCTTTCTTGCTGATTCAGGCATATTTCAAGACTTAAAATATTTTGTTAAAAATAGTGTTTGTAAAAATGTGCAAATGTAGCTCAGAAATGAAAACTAAAAAATTAATAGAAAATTTTTTTTTTAATTGAACACATTATTATTATTAAGAGATGTAATTTTTTTAATACTAACATTCAACCAATACAAGGCTTGAGAGACATTCAAGGTAGAGGGATACTGTTAAAATGGTAATGATGAATGAAGTGTTTGATATGAAAGAGGAGACTGTAAGAAGTCAGGATAAGGAGGATAGATAATGATGATCCTTATCTAGAAGAGGCCAAAATTACAGTGTTCAGAAAAGCCTCTATGCATGAGTCTGTTCCATAAAATGGCAGTTCTTGGGGAAAAAGCTAAGCAGAAGTTTCTTATTACACTTGGAACATGGAGGAAATGAAGGTGATTTGACTTCATGGCATTAGTATGGTGTGTCCTGGCTATAAAAGTCTGAAATGTAATTGGCCAAATGTAATCCCTAACTAGGTAGAGTGAGCTCTCTAGCCTTGGATGGCAGCCAGTCTAGGAGAACGAAAATAACGAATTCCAAACCATGAAGAAACCAATAAGGAACCATTCCACTATTTTTCCCCAAAAGTCATGGCAGTCCCCAGATAATAAAGAAAAGGAATGTGCGGAGAGCCATGATCTATTGTGAAGAGATATGACATTAATAAAAAAAACAAAAGGAAATGGTCCAAAACCAATTCTAAATCAATTAGTAAAATTCAATTAGTGAAATTTTCCTTAGCTAACAGATAATACCAGGATTTATTTTCAAATGTTCGTGATTAAAATTTTTTAATTGTTAATTTAAATGGGAACAAAAGAATTACCAAGAAAGCAGACATATTACTGAAGAGAATTCATTTAATTCTGTTTGTTATTTTAAACTTGAGAAAGTACTCAAGAAGAGTTGGTTAGAATAGTTCTGCTTGACTTGTTTAAAAAAAATCTATATTGCCTTGGTCACATTGCTGATTACCAGGTCAGCTAATAAATTGAGCATTTTGCAACTGACCATTTATCAATATATAGATTTGCTGTAACAAATCTGGACATTGATTACAATCAGGAAACAAACTAATAACAAAACACATCACAAGTTTTGTTCTCCCCCTCACTACAAAAATAAAGCAGACTTTCTTTTCAGCCAAAGTATTAAAAATATTTTCCCTTGTTTTCCCATTTAAAAATAACATACTAAAAAAAATAAACAGGCTCTATATCATGTTATCAAAGAACCAATATTCACTTCATAGAAAACTCTCTTGATATATAAATATACTAGCCTTGTAGCTACTTAGATAAAAGCTCATGATTCAGATTGTATTAGCTCATTGCAAAAGTCTGTACCTGATTAGAAAATTAAAAACAAAATTTTACATACTCACAAAAAAATTAATATTTATTGATCAAGTGTATAGTCCCCATTGTTTTTAACAAATTTCTCCCATAATTCTACAAGATTATTGATGCCATTTTTGTAGAAACTGTGTTTTATGTTAGAATGTTATGAGGTAGTTTTCCATTAACTGTACAGAGTCAAATTTTTAGTCATTTAAATTGTTCTGTGGAGACAGGAACAAATGAAAATCTGGAAGAGCCAAGTCAGGAATATACAGTGGTTGCTGTGGTGTTGGGTCCCATTTCAACTCTTTAAGATCTGTTTTGCAACATGCAATCTTGGGTTGTTGTGGTGGAAAATGTCATCTTTTCAATTTACTAATAGTCACCATTTTCCTTGAATAACCACATTGAGACTTCTTTGCTGTTATTCTTTTACCAGCTGGAAAAAGCTCAAAGTGGGTTATTCTTCTGCAATCTCACCAAATGGACAACAACAATTTCATTGAATGCAAACCTGCTTTAGCCACAGGTTCTGCACATTCATAAGCTTGTTTCTAGCTCCATTTGCATTGAATGTTATCATAAATGATCCATTTTTCATTGCCTGTCACAATTCTGTCCAAGAACAGTTCCTTTTCATGGCATAACAGCAAAGAAATTAAAACAAGAACGAGTTTATTATGTTCCATCAGAGAATGTAGCACCTACATGCCAAGTTTGGAAACAAATCCAAATCTCTTCAAATGCTGAAAGGCAGTTGCAATATTGATTTTCACACTCTTAACAATCTCTTCTGTTGGATCTTCAGTTTATTCTCCACAATAACAAGTAGAGTGTTTTCATTGACATGGAAGGTCACCCACAGCATGGTTGATCGTTTAGGTTAAAATTACTCTGACAAAATCTGCTAAACAACTTTTTTACCATCTGAAGAGCTGAAGCATGGTCCAAATAAAACATCTGAATGATTTTTTTTGTAGCAGTTCAGACGCTTAGTCCTTTCTGAAATTCATAGAGCATAATATGGCACAACTTTTCATCTTCCATCTTTAAGCCATTCATTTGTGAACGAAATTTCAATATTCAACAATGACTCACAAATGAACGATACAAGGTTGCAAACTAGAACACACCAGAAACTGGCACCAAGACAAACACCAATGTCAAGTTGTGGTCATTTTATATTAACAAAGAAAATTGGGGACAAACATTTGCAATAATCTGAGAGTTGGTTCTAATGACAGTAAATCTATTTCTTGGTGTTGATGGTGATCTGTTGCTTCTGTTTTTGCTTTATGGAAAATAATCCTGAAAACTCCCATTTTAATAGACAGAATATATATTGGGTTGGAACATAAGTTTGTAGTATTTTTCAATAGGTGGCATTTGAACATATGATTTTGTTTCACATGTGATTGAAAGTTATAAAATATATACCTATTCCAAGAGGTGACATTTCAACACATCTTTCTATATGATTCATGTGTGAATTGTGAATTTTAAATGTTTTTTGCATTAAAAGGGAAAATAGAGGAAAATAAGATGCATTTTTGTCATTGAGAGTCTCTTATTTATGGAAAGAAAAAAAAGTTCCATTTATTGAACTTGTACCATAGCTGAGAGTTAGGTTTGCTATGTTCAGAAGTGGAAATTTTGATGTGGAAGACTGAGAATATTCCATCAAGCCTGCAATCATTAATGATGACTAAATCGAAATGCTGATTAAAAATAATCCAGGTCACCTGACATGGAACATCATAGAAATACTTCACATATCTAAGTGTTGTAAAGCATCTGAAAACACTTGGATACATGAATCACTACTATGTTTGGGTACCTCACGATTTAATGGAAAACAAAAAAAATTAATGGACAGCATTTCCATCCGAGACAAAAACAATTTGTTTTTAAAAAAAATGATCACAGGTGATGAAAATGGATTGTTTACAATAATGCAGAGCAGGAGCAAAAAAAAGCCCTGGAGAAAATGATAGGAGCTACCATTAACCACTCTAAAAGTCTGCATCCAAAGAAGGTGATATTGTTTATCTGGTTGGATTCAAATTGCCATGCCTATCACAAGCTCTTTATACAATACCAGACATTGAATACAGGCAAGTACTTTTCCCCATTTAGAGAAATTAAAAGCAGCAATCAATGAAAAATATTCAGAATTAAACAATTGAAAGAGTGTCATCTTCCATCAGGAAAACACAAAAAATCATGTCCCTTTTGAAGACTTTACAGAAATAGGATTGCACTTGCCATAGCCACCTGACCTTGTATCTTTGGATTACCACTTATTTTGATCCCTACAAAATTCTCTTAATGGGAATAACTTCAATTCCCTGGAAGCTTAATAAAAACCATTATATCAGTTCATCTTCTAGAAAAATGCCAACTTCTGTGAGGATGGAATCATGAAGATGTCCCAAAATTGGCAAAAGGCAATGGAACAAAATGGTACCTAAGGGGTAGAATAAATCTATGTACTATCTAAATACTATCTTTCAAATTCACTTAAAAAATGTTATGTACTTTTGAAAAAAAAAATGGTTAAGATAGACAAATACACAAACCGTGAGTTGTAATAAACTTTTTTTATGATTCATTTCCAACTGTACAATTTCTTCTCTGTGATTTACGCTCAGATCTTGGATTTGTAACTTATGTAAGTTGTCAGCAGCTAAAAAAAATTTTAAAATATGCCAAAAACTAAAATCAGAGAAACAATAAATGATTTTAAGAGTAAAATTCAAATTTATGAACTTTAAATACTCATAATGAAATTTATGCATTATAACGTGTTTTTAGTCAAATATATTCAGTGCCTTGAGATTATGAGATAGAAAATGGAAGGAGATTCTTATAAAAAGAAATACAAATTATTATTATTTTCTAATCATAAAAATACATTTCTCAATTTTAACCATCATCCCAATCAAGTCTGTAGCTGTGAAGAATAAGAGATTTACACAGCAACCTATAAGTGAATACTTTATTTTTAAAGTAGTGTTGCTGTAAAAGGATGATCTCACCCTCTCAGCCTTGCTTTATTCCAATGGTACAATGAGGTCATAACTAGCAGCCTTTTTGACCGTAGGAGTTACCAGAAGGGAGGTAGAATTTTACCATTGATCTGACTTTGACGCACCATTCCTGGTTTTGAGATCCATCAACCAAGTTTATTAGAGAGGCAGTCTATCCTGCTATTTTAGTGCACAGGGAATGCAAGCACACTTGGTTAAAACGTAGTTTGCCAATTCAGTCTTTGGTGCCAATAAACATCACACCAATCTTGACTTTATTCATTAAACTATTATAAATTAGAGATTACTGATAGTAGAGAAGATTTAACAAAATAAAAAAAATTATGCAAGAATAGATTCCCAACAGAGAAAGATTTCAATATAAACGTAGGAAGAGAAATTTATCAAAGCATCATCTTTGCCTACTTACCTTCTAGAACCTCATCTTCATCTACAATGTCATTTTCTAATTTTTCTTTCAATTCCAAAATAGTTTCCTACAAAGAAAAGACGCCATTTTAAAAATATACATTTCAAATGGGAAATTAGCTATTTTAAGTCAGGTGAGGATTACTTAATAAAAGTATTTTAAAAAGTCAGGTGAGGATTACTTAATAAAAGCATTAAAAAAAAATCAGGTGAGGATTACTTAAAAAGCTTTAAAAAATTTGAAGTGTTTAAATAGCAAGAGTCAAACAATTAAGATTCAGCAGGAAAGAGACAATTTTGGAATTTTCACTGTATTTTTCATTTAACTTTCTAATATAAGCTTTGTATAATAGATTTTACATAGGGACCTCCATAGAAAATGTGATACCTAAAATTTAAAATGGATTTTTAAAAATGAAAAATTTTTCTTGAAGCTTTTATTTTCAAGATAATAGATTAAATTTAATATTTCCAATAAGCAAAATACTTTGCTTTATTTCAAAAACTAATTTAAATTAACTGGAAGGAGTTTTTTTTTTTTTTTTTTTTGCTAAAATAGCTGATTAGCATCCATTTTAGTCATCTTTTATCTCAATGTAAAATTATTTAAAAAATGTTCCAAAAATAAAAAATATACGTTTCTAAATTTTATTTGAGGAATATTAGCTGGTTTAATGCATAATTAGCCTGATTTGAAACAAATGTTATTTACTTTAAGTTTAAAATATCTCAGAAATGTATTGTTTTTTTTACACAGCGATACACGTTTATTTATGCTGTTCAGATGTTGATAGTTTGATAGCAGATGGATGTTTATCTAATGTTCTACTGAGGTTTTGTCCATAAAAACTAATTGAATATAATGTGAGCACCTTTTATATATAATTTTTAAGTACTCAGTAATCTTAAAAATTTAGGAAAATATTCTTCATAATCTGTTTTATTGAATTTTAGATGTTTTGGCTTTAAATTTACTATATTTATCTAACTTATTTTCTAGTAATGTCATGTATGAATATCTGTATCTGCAAAACTTGGTACATTTAGACATATAAAAAAAAAAAAAAAAATTCAAAATTATTTTAAAAATATTGGAGTGTGATGATTTGTATTAAGCTTTTCCATTTATGATTAGTAAATATAGTTTTTACTTAATAATATCTAAGTGTGAAATTAATAGAGATTTTAAAAGATTTAAAACTTAAATTATTCTAATAAAAATTAAAGAAATAATGAAAACAATTCTTGTAAAAATTCATTCATCACCCACAAAGATGTAGAGGCACTTCTGGATTATCAAGACTGGAAAGTGAAGAATTAATAAAATATATGATCCAGTTGGATAATTTCCTTTTCAGAAGTCATCTTATTTGAAGAATTTTTTTTCTTTTTCTTAGACTAAATGAAAATGGTCATTTTTTATCAAAATCATTAATTCATTTACAGTCCTTTCAAACAATTTTATCTTATCGTGTCAGCCAATATTTTTATCCTTGTCTTTCAATAATTAGACATGCATGACAAAAAAAAATTCTAACAACTATGTCAAACATAGATTTCAAAATCATTAAAATGAATCAGAAAATCAACCTTCAATCTTCTAATTCAAGTCTCCCTATAACTTGTTATACAGAGACATCACATATTCATTAATGAAGCTTTATTCTATTAAAGTTCAATTAGCAAACAAAATTAGCACAATAAGTTCTTCATACAAAAATATCAATAAATGAAATCATGGAAGACAAAAATAAAAATTACTTCATTTTGTTTGATGAGAAAATCAAGTTTGGATGGCACTATCACTTGGTTCAGTTTAAGACTGGTGATATGTGATTCAAGGTCATCAACTTTACACTGCAGTTCAGATATTTGACTATTCTTTTCCTTAATTTCTTTGTCAAGTGCCTGTATATTTTCCAAGTAAAGCTGAAAATGTAAAAATACAAAGTATTACAGAAGAAACAAAAAAAGGTCTTATACATTGATATTTGTTTTTATTATAGAGAAGTTATACAAGCTAAAAAATAAAAGCAGCAATGAGACAAAATTAAACAATTCCTTATGATGATGATGATGCAGTTTTGTTAATTTTTTTGTCATATTGATATGGATATTGGCGGCATCATTTCTGTCATTTATATTGCCCCTGTTTTTACTAATGTTGTAATGCTGTTGGTATTGTTGATGTTTTGCTGATGATGATGTTGCAGATGTTATGCAGTTAATGTTAATATTGCTGCTGATGTGCTGTTAATGTTGCTGATGTAATGTTATGTTGTTCAATTTATACGGTTAATGTTATATTGCTCATGTTGATGTTATATTGTTGATATTATGTTGATGTTGTTAATGTTTTTGATGTTATGCTGCTAATGTTGTTAATATTGCTGATGATATGCTAATGATGTTGTTCATGTCATGTGTTAATGTTGTTGATGATGATGTTATTATTCCTTCTTTTGCTCTTTTCACTTGTATTTGTTTGACTAACTTAAACACTAGTTTCCATTGACAGAAATCCAAGTGAGGATCAAATTTACTAGCAATGGCTTGTGATATTAACATGCTAATTAGTGCTCTAAGTATAACTTAGCAGTAGAACATAAAACTGAACACACCTGAGGTTCAATTTCCAGTATTAGAACAATAAGGCTTATTATAGGACAGCCCAACAAAAAAAAATTCTCATTTTGAGCAAAGAAAAAAAGCCTTTTCCATGATAATCAATTTTGTACCTGAAAAACCTGGAATAAATTAGTTGTTGCCTAAAAACAGAGGAATTCTTGTTACCTTTTTGTTGGTGTTAATTGAATATATATGATTCACAGTGTCGTGCAGGTTTCATTGCAGGAGATGTGTGAAAGAAGAAAAGGAAAGAAAAAAAGCATTTTCTAATGCAAATGCTTTGTGTAAGACTTTTAAGAGTTCATTTTTTGTCTTTATTTACATTTATTTATTTTTAATGGCTGTTTGGCAAGGTCATAAAAATTGACCTAATTACAAAGAACATTATTCAAGTTTTCCTTCCCATTTCATGATAGCATTGCTAAACCTCTTGACAACATTATTATTCCTGCCCATTAACAGAGACCAAATCAAATTTACATTGGAAAAATAGATTTTATGGTTTTAAAGAGAAATATTGATTTAACAAAATCTAGGAAAATTTCACAAAATATGTGAAAACGCTTTTCTTAGTGAAATTTCAGTCAGCAAATGTTAGTCACACTGATATTTCAGATCACAGATTGTAGATTCTGATATTTTGGGGTTTGTATTTTATCAGCTTCTATTGCAGATAGACATTTGAAAATATGTAAATTTTTCCTTATTTCATTCAGCTATTCCTTTTTGTTGATTAAACCCAAAATAATTCTGTTAGTTCTAACACCAAACTTTAAAACCTTAATACTAGGAAATAAAATTATTTCAGGAGTTAATTGTCCTAGAAGCATCAAATCAAAACGTTTTTTTGGGGGTCTTCATTACAGCAAATTCTCAGTCATGTTTAGAATTCTTCTCTTGTCTCATCTAGAGTATTTTTGCCTGATTTCCCCTAATAAGTGAGTCACCATTGTATGATATGCACCTAAATCTGTCCATGGTTTCTACAATCATCTCTAAACTTGAACCCTACAAAGTATGTGAACTTGATGGTATTACAGGAATAGTCCTTAAGAAATGTGCTCCTGAACTGGTTCCTGTTCTCTGTAAACCCTACAATAAATGCTTACCTGGTTCTTGCTTTCCTGTTTGTTGGAAATCTCCTTCTATAGTTCCAGTCTTTAAGAATTCAGGTGAACTGTCTGATACTTCGATCAGCCTTCTATTGCTTTTTGGCAACACACTAGAGATACTGAACTCTGAATTTGTAAAGCATCTCACATAACAGATAAGCAATATGGTTTTCACTTCTCTAGGTCAATTGCTTATGCATTGCTGAAAGAGTCTGCCAAACTTCAGATAAGAATGGTAAAGCCTTGACTGTTGGTTTGGATATCTCATAAGCATTTGACAGAGTTTGGCATGCAAACAAGTTGAAAGGTTATGGTATTTACAAGGTTATGACCTTACGATTTTCTTTGTCTTCATTAAAGTTGGTTTCCCCAACTTCTTCCACGTATGCAAATTTATGATAGATAGGTCAGAACCAGTGCCGAGTTGCATTTTTATTTTTTATTACTTATTTCGACGGTAACAAATTTTCTGGTTATTCCATCATTCACCTCATTGGACTTTAATTTTCTTATTTTATTGTCTTTATTTTTAGACCTGCAGTGCGAGCTTTTATGACCCACTCTTTCACAGTTAAAACATTTTTTATTCCTAAAATTGCAATATCTGTACCAGTGATGTTCACCACAAGCAAAATATGGCTTCAGGAGACTTTGTTTATTTTTCTCTGGTATTTCACTTTTTTTCACTAATCCGCAATTTTAGAATTCTTTTTGGTAGACTGACTTTCTTCATTGTAGCATATTTTCCTTACATGCGAAACTCCAGACTGTTCTATCTTTTTTGAATCTTTCTTTACGCTAACATATCTTGTGCAGTCTTCTGCCAACTTCTGTACCGTAAGGCTTGGATTGCTTTCCAATTTTGCCAGTACTAATTTTCTCAACTCTGCGTCTCTTTCCGATACCAACCCTTGAACAAACACCAAGCACTTAAAATTGTCTGTGCTTAACTCTGCCAGCTTGAATTCTTCACAATGCTTATTCACATTGGCTGCATACGTTATATAGTCTTGTTTGTCATCTTTCATCAGATTCAAACATTTCCACCTCTTGTGAAACAGAGATGTCTTTTTACTAAATAATTCACTTAATATATTTACTGCCTCAGTAAATGTCAACTCGCTAGTTTTTTCGGTAAAATGTAGTTTACCAATTTGTTATGCTCAGCAGTTCCTAACTTGCTTAAAAGAAGCCTAACCTTCTTTCCTTCAGACCACGAGTGGCAGTCTTCGTTATACACATCTGTATATTTTTTAAAATACTCCTCAAAAGTTATCTCTTCATCTGGACTGTACATGAATATATCAATTGAATTCCATATTGTATTCTCTGGGAAAGAATCATTTTGTAGATTTTTCTCTTTCCTCTTCTCAGTCATTTTCAGAATTTTGTTTTGAAACTCCCTATGCATCTGTTCCATTTCTTGTTGAAATTGCATTTGTCTATTGAAAGTTTCCTCCTGTAGTTGTATCTGGAATGTTTTCTGTTGTTCTAATATTGTCATCTGTTGTTCCGACTGGAACGTGAAAAATTCCTGGAATATATTTTTGCATTCCTCCATCTTCACAAAAGTTTACACAATGCGTAAATACTGTAGAGGAAGGGGTCCTATGGATTTGCAATTCGTGACCTATTTGAGCAAACTGTATTATCGAGAAAAAAAATTTCTGTTCTCAGTTGAGAATATGAAAAAATTTTGCCAAGATTTTTTTTTTTTTTAAGTGTGAATCCGAGACTTTGCCGCCGAAGTTATTGTGGCGAGCGAATTTTTTCTTCATCCATATGAGTACGAATTTCGTCGCCAAAAATTGTTATGGCAAGCAAATTTTTTTTTTTCCACCGTACGAGTATGAATTTCGTCGCCCAACATTATTGTGGCGAGCGAATTTTTTTTTTCCTCTGTATGAGTACGAATTTTGTCACCAAAAATTGTTATAGCGAGTGAATTTTTTTTTTCTTCCTTTGTATGCATACGAATTCCTCGTTGCCAAATATTGTTGTGGAGTTATTTCACAGTGGAGGCTTGTATTTGTAGTAAGTCGGTCCTAAAATAGGTTCGACGTACAAAACGTTAGGAATTTGATATAATAGGCATTACGCAGAGTAATTGGGATTTGGTCGCTGATACTTCGTATTCGACTAACTGTCGTCCGACATCGACTGACTGACTCACACATTAAACTCCTACTTATTATAGGTGGAAGAGTCTATTAACTATAAAATAGGTGTGTTCCACCATAACAAATGGCTAGATGCAAATGTAAGTTCTATTCTAACAGTTTCTTCTATCATCCTTTTTGCTTGTGTAACTCTTATCCAGTTTCTTGCTTTCCAGTCAAGTCTGATCTTCAGAAATTTTAAGACACCTACCTGATATGTGATTGGATGAACAGGTGGCAGAATGGGTGATAAAAAGGCAAACCTTAATACAAACTACGAAGGATAGAAAGTTGTGGAGAGCCATAATCAACCACCTTCTAAATGGACATGGTATATAAAAGAGTTTTTGATTTCTTTGCAGTAATATTTAAATACTGTCAGGGTTCTTTTAATTTACCTAAGATCATATTCAGCATTTCTTTTTACAAATTTAATTTTACTTTCTATCTAAAAAGTAACATCTGTGAGACTCATTCAGATTGCCATCTTTCTATTCAACTGGTTGGTTGGTTGGTTGGTTGGTTGTTGGATTTAACGGCATGTCAACTCCTATTTGGGTCAATTTATGCCGAAGCCTTATTAATTTATGAATTTAAGATGGTTATTTTGTATAAAAGGTTGAAAGGCTGTTGGGTTTCATAATCTTCTGTGTTTTTTGGGATTGCTTTTTCTTGTGACTGTTTCTGATTGTGTATTTTAATTTCTTCCTTGGCAGGCTTTTGATTTTCTAGAATGATAGGGTAATGATCACTTCCACATGTGTCGCTATGTGTTTTCCATGTATAATCCATACAAATTTCTGGATCGCATATACTTAAGTCTATTGACGATTCTGTTCCATTGGAGGGATTAAGGTAGGTTGAGGATTTATGATTTAATAGACATAAGTTATGTCTATTCAACTGGTTTGATTGTGATGCACACCTAAAACTAAAAGGGAACTGCATTATTAACAGCATATTTACTAGAACAGTACAGGAAGTCAACCATTTTTCTAGCATCTTTATTGCATGTACAAGTTACATTTAAGGTTGAGGTAGAGCTTAAATCCCAATGGGTGCTCAAGACATGGGGCCTTACTACTACAATGACTTTGTTAATCAAATCTTCCACAAACCTGTAAAAATATATATATCTTGTGTTACAAAATTACAAAATAATATTTCAGCCTGAATTTCCATTTCCTCAAATTGGCTTTCATAAATGATTTAAACCTTTATAATGATGAAATTTTTCCCTGAACTGAAAGTATCAATTAATATCAAGTTTGAGTCTATAATAGGATTATTTAGTTAGGTTATTTCAGACAAACTTTTTTGTGCAAGATGAAAAGATCTTTCCATAAAATGAGTTCGCACCAAAATACCTTTGAACTCATTTATCTGCTTGATTTCATGAAGGAAGACTATGCTATCTACCTGCTGTCTCATGGCACATAAGGCCTCTTGGTGAAGTTTTTGCAATCAACTTATTCCATGGAGTAAGGGTAATTGGCCACCACATTTAAACTCTCTGAAGAAGGATTGGTTTTCTGTTGGGATTTTGCTTCCCTTAGACAATCACCTGTTGCTACACTAATGGCTTTCATCTACCCAGGTTTGGAAATTCAGAGTTTACTCTCTCCTATACTGGTTGCCAACTAAGGCTGAAGGGCACAGCTTGCCCTACTATTTAACACATAGCTGGTGGTAGAAGAGATGTATTCATACTTTTCCCAAGGGTATTTGCATGATAGTGGGTGTAACAAACTGGAATTCAAACTTGATTCACTAATCACTTGTTCTAAAATCACTAACCATTGCACCAACCACACATTCTTTCATAAAGAAATCATTGGGATTATCCTTTTATAAAGAAATCATTGAGATCATCCTTTCATGAAGAAATCATTGGGATTATCTTCCCTAGAGGCAATTATTAGAATTATCTTTTCATTTATCTATAATTAGAATTATCTTCTCATGAAGAAATAACTGGATTTGTCTTTTAATGAATATTCATGGGATTTATTGGAATTCTCTTCTCTTGCTTCAATAATTTGAATTATTTTCTTGCAAAAAAAGAATAATTTGGTCCCAATTTTAACATATTTGTTTCCCAAAAATCTTACTTCTACATATTTATTTTGTATTAAAAATGTTCCATATTTACTGATATTGCCTAAAAATATATATTTATTATTGTCTTTTATAACATTGTCATCCACTCTTCACCACTCATTTTCTTGGACCTTAATGATGATTTTTCTTCATTTCTTTGAAATTAAATTTTTCTTATAACTTTTAAAAATGTTCTTATAACCATCCATATATTGTTCATGTGGATGGAATGAACATTGATAACAATTTACTGTCATGTCTAGCAGGCCAGATTGAGAATTGATCAGCTAGTTATAGCTAAAATCTGGATTTATTGAAAACTTAGCATTTTCATTGTACCCAGTCTTTGTGTGTAGGTGTGTGTGTGTGTGTTCTAGATGCTAACTGCTTGAAATCTTGAATTAAATGCCTTCTGCTTCATCATTAATAAACCTTTTCCAGTGTCTCTTTTTCAGGCTAATAATTATATAGCTATCATAATTATATGGCTGTCAGTATAATGAAAAAGTTAACTTTCATCTTGTATATACTTGCCAACTCCCTGTAGTTACTGTTTATCAGCTTAATGTACAATTAGATCCATTGCCTTCATTAATACAATTATTATTACAATTATCTGCATATTGAATTATCAATACAATTAACGGTTTAATATGCAATTACATTGCTTGGCTTCCTTATTCTCTTCACTGAAGTACTGTTGACTCAAATCCTGTTCCCCATAATATAACTGCTTATTAAAAAATCTTGAATCTTTTATAGGCGTTACATCCTACACACTTGCTAACTATGCATTTCTATTGAGAAACTGAAATAAAATATATAAAATGCAGTTATTGAATTGTTTTAAGTTAGTTAACAGCTTTAAAATTACTGAATTTATGCATAAAATTAGATAAAAACTAAATAAAAGTTAAACAAATACTAACATGATTCATTGCAGCAACCATTTTAAATTCTTGACACTCATTTTTTTTAGTTTCTAATTGTTTAGTCAGTTCATCAATCTGTTCCTCCTTTTTTCCCAAATCTGAAAATAAGAACACAGTTAATATGGAGATACCTCCAAAAATTTTCTAAAAAAGAGCATATGATGAAAAAAGGTCGCAAACTTGATAAATATAAAGTTTTATTGTCAAAATGTTTATGTTATTAAGAGGAAAGATCAAAGTTTTATTTTACTATTTTATTAATTTTTTTAATCCTTTCTAGTACATTCAAAGGTTTAATTTTCTGGACCAAAGATTACTATAGAAAATTTAGCAGTTGTTTTTTTTTTCAGTAAAAACACTTTGTATGGAAATTCTTGTAAAAATCAAATAATTGTTAGATTTTAATGAAATTCTCAGGTCTTATTAACAAATGAAGGCAATTATTTTTAATTTTTTTTTACATCTGTTACCCCCACTTAATTTTATGAAATTTTGAGAAATTAAAATTTGAGCATCTTCATATTTATATTAGTTAAAAGCAGGTCTCCTTGGAGAATTTAAATCATCATTCTGTTTTTGTCAAACAGAAACACCATTTACCGAAAATCTGTTCTGAATCATAAAATAAAAAAATGCAATAAAGCTATGACATTATTTAATTAGAAAAGATTTTAATTGCTTTATAAATAAAATATATTAAGGACACTATTAAGAAACTTATTTTTGATCAATAATGTAATTTTACAAAAATAATTTTTCATTTTAATTACAAGTTTTAAATCTTTTGAAATTCTGTATTAATTTCAGCCTCTTAGATTATATTATTAAATGAAAATTATATTTGCTAATCATAAATTATTAGAAAATAAGATCAATAACTATATTAAATTTAAAGCCGAAATTACTAAAATTCAATAAAACGTTAGATTAGAGAATATTTTCCTAAATTTTTAAGATTACTGAATACTTAAAAATTATTTACAAACGGTGCTTATATCATTTTCTTCAATTGTTTTACTGCAGATAAAATCTTTGTAGAACGTTAGTTGTCATCATGCTGTCAAACATATCAATACAGCTACTGTCAGGTTAAAAAATCCATTTCTGCAGGATCTTAAACTTAAAGTAAATAATATAATATAGCTTGAAATTAAAACTAAAATAAAAGCTTCAAGAAAGATTTTTCATTTTTAAAATTTGTTTTAAACCTTAGGTATTGCATTTTTGTGGAGGTACATATATTAAAGAATTAAATACCGTTTAAACAAAAAAAAGGACAAAAAGAATATATTATCTCCTCTTAACCGAAACTGTGATCCCAACTGAACATAGCCACAAAACAGTAATGGTACATTTATTAATAAAACTCACGGTTGTAAAACAATTAAAAATATAAAAGCAAAATGCAGACCATCGGAAAACATGGATAAAAATAATTACTAGACACAAACATACACAAATAAATATAGAATATCATCTGAATCCCGCATAGAGAAACTAGAATTATAATACACATACACACACGAATCATATACACAAACGCTGCTTGACAAGACAGATGCACATGAGATCTGTTTAACCAATAAAAAACAAACAAAAGTTAAAAATAGCAGAATTTTCTTCAAAATGCCTAATAGATGCACGCACTTACACACAAAAATGAATATACATTATTATCCAAATTCAGTAGAAACAAACAGGAATTATCATGGACATACACACACATGAATCATGCACAGAAATGCTGCTTGATTAGATAGTTTGCTTAACCGGGTTTGGGGAGCAGTACAAAAATTAAGAATAGAATTTTCTTTTTCTCTCTCTGGCAAAGTTTTAATAAAAGTGAAATGCGTTAGATTTATAAACGTTTCTTTTTTGTTCCTTATCCTATCATAAAAGCAACCATAGGCAATTGTAAAAGTATAAAAAAAAAGAAAATATTTGTGTAGGAACACCATGGTAAAAAGTCAATACTTCTATTTTTCTAGTTTTAAAATTTGTTGGAGATCACTTCCATTGTCATATCTGATCTAAGACTTGACTGTAAGCTAAAACTTTCTTTACTGTACAACAGAAGAAATATAAAAATATTGCTCTTTTAAAACATTTACGATTGCAGATTAATATCAATTATACATTGTACAACTATGATTTTTTAGGATTAAACAAAGTTTAATACTTCAGAAGTCAGACACCATTACATGTGACATTTTATGAGAAAAGAAATTGGCAGACAAAATGCAATGTTTGCTTTATTTATTTTTCAGAATATAATAAATAAAAATTATTCTTTTTCTTTCAATCATTTCACCCCAATCAAGGCAATAAAACAACTCAGATGCAAGGGGTTACTAAGTGTGAAAAAATATGAGAAAAAGAAAAATATTATTAAGGAGAGAGAAATGAACAAGAATGAAGACAGAAGATAATGATTGACATTGCATTTTAATTTTTGAAGATCAAAATTAGAAGCCAAAAGAGATTTCCACAAGTGAAAAGTGTTAGAGAAGAAACTGTTACTACAGAACTTACAGTTATATGAAGCAATTTCAACTACAAAATGAGAGGCATAAATTTGTAAATTCAAAGGACTGAAGCGGAAAGTTCATCAAAAAAATTACCATGAAAATATTTATAGAAAAGGCACAAGGAAGTGACATTATAGTAGTGGGAAAGTGACGGAATTTGAGATGCCAGGTCAGGAACAATAACATTACAGATACTTCTTTAGATTTTAATAAGAATCTCTAAATAATAGCAAAAGCACCAGACCAGATGTGACAGCAATATTAAATGCATGGATGAATGTTAGACTTGTAAATGTCTAAGACAGATTGATAATAAGAAAAGAACAATTTTTTCTAATCATTTCACCCTAAGCAAGGCAATAAAGCCACTAAGACGTGGGGTGTTACTGAATGCGAAAGAATATAAGAAAAAGAAAGCATTAAGGAGCAAGAACTATAAAAAATTATTATTATTATTATTATTATTCGCAACAGTATATTCATAATTTCTCAAAAATTCTGACATGAAAAGAACAATCTTACCTGTTGTTATCTCTTTTATTTTTTCTTGAAGTCCAATTATTTCATCTTTGGCTTGTTGAAGGGATTTTTCTAATTTCTTCTTGCCTCTGAAAATATTCACATTGCTTTTGTATTTATTCTGTTAAAGTTTATATTTCATTTTAGTCATTCATGTTTATGTGTAAAGATAAAAGCATCTCGATGTCTTGTGTATTATCATGCTTTGTATAAATTGTTACTGATGCAAAGATTAAATAAACATAAATTAATAAGAAACTTTCACCTAAAACAACAGATTTAATCCTAAAGCATTGTCCAGTATATCTAACGAGGTCTCTTCTCTGAAAGATTCTAAGACTTTCTGAAAAGGCAATAACATTTGGAAAAGAAGAAAGTGTTAGTTCTGAACTGATGCTACATATTTCCAGATCATCTTAGTAAAGCCAAACATTTCCTGTTCACTGATATTCAGTTGTGTATTTGATATAGTAAACAAAAAAAAAGCCATTGTTTTTATCCTAAGAGTTTAAAACTCATTTTCCCAACAAAATCAATAAAATCTCTTGGAATTGAGTTAGTCTAATATGGCTTTCTTTAATATCATTAATAGATATCCATTTGCCACATTATTTTTAAGTCAAGCATCATTTACTATTCATAGCAAGCTAAAAGTCAAGTGTTGGTAGTCAATCATTCCTGTTAACACATACAGCAATTACTTTTATGCAGGTTATGATGGATGGTGCCATGATATAACACTTTAGTCTGCTTACAATCTAATGCAACAATGTTTTTGCCAAGAAAATTATGGCAATCTTATTAAATATGACAAAACACTTGGAATGACACATGTGCTTTATACTTGTGGTTTTAATATGTGACTCGAATAAGACTTGTTGTTATTTCATATTTCAAGTTGTCACATCTATTTTTCCATTTTAGGTTGCAAATTTATTTATTCCTCAAGCAATGTTTTAAATGAATTTCCACTTCCAAATTCATAATTAAATACATTTATCTTTGCACAAGATTGCTTCAAGAGTTTTTCAAATATCTAAACACAGAACACACATTTAAATTTAACAGCTTCTCAGTGCTTAAAATTGAATGCTGTTTAATATGTTTGCTATTAATTCTTCTTACTTTTATGTCATTCCAAAGTACTAGTGATCAAACCAATTCAGAAAGTTTAAGCTATTGGCAAACAGGAAGCTTAACTTACAAACATATGTGTGCTTCCTAAAATGTTACATCTGAACTGTATTTTGGTTAGTGTTCAGACACTGTTTTGGACACTCAAAATGTCTAGCAGGAAAATCAAGGCATTTGAGATTAGTGCCATTGATGTGTCTTGCAAATATCATTTACCAATAAGAGGACAAACTCAACGAGGCAAGAAATTGCCTATCAGCAATTATTTCTCTGTCCAAAAATAGCAAGGGCAAAAGCAGTATTGTTTGATCATGTGGTGAAAAATTTTCCATTGCTACTAACTGCAAAGATCATTGGAAAAAGTGCAGAAGAATGTCAGCGTACAACATGCTGTTCAGTTGATTTTGTTTAGTGGCACATCAACCTCTATTGGTTATTTAAGGCTGAAATCTAAATATTTTGTATGCAATTTTATGGCTTCAGCTACAGGTATTTTGTACATAATTTTATACTTTCAGGCAAATGTATGTTTTTTTAGATATTTTGTTTGTAGATGATAAAATGTATTGTTGGTAATTTTTTTTATATGTATTGCCAGTAATTTCACAACAAAATTGTTTCTTTTTAAATATTTTTTTTAGTGTTGAATTGTTGGTTATTTTGCTATAAAAATGTATTGCCAGTCATTTTTTTATATAAATGTATTGCTGGTATTTTTACTATGAAAATGTATTTCTATACACTCTTAGAGTTTTCATTTTTACCTTGTTGGAGGGGAGAAGAGGTCACTATTTGCTCATCAGTTCTATGCAAACAGTTTCTTCTCTCACACTTTTCATTTGTGGAACTCTTTTCTGGTCTCTTGTTTTCCCATTAACTTTGATCTTCAAAAATCTAAATGCAGTGTCAATCATTATCTTCTGTCTTCTTAATTTCTGTTCTTTTATTCTCTCTTCTTAATAATGTTTTTCTTTTTCTAATATTCTGTTACACTTAGTAACCCCTTGCATCTTAGTGGCTTTGTTGCCTTGCTTGGAGCAAAATGATTATTGAAAAAGATATTAAAAAAAATAAAAATCTGCCTGAAAGTAGATTTTTGTCCTAATTTCAAAATGAAATATTTTGCCTTTCGCATTTATAGTCGAATTAATTTTTTAGAATGTGTAGAGCCATGCTTACTTAAATTTGAGGTGAGCTGCACCAGCTGTGGCTTGCTCAGTAAAGTACTGTACCATTTCTTTGTTGATCTCTGAAAGTCTATTTGAGAGTGCAGCAGCTGATGTAAGAGAATCTTTTACATTATGAGAAACAGTGTCAATGTCAACATCTATGTTGATTTGCTCTTCCCAAGCCTCATCAATAAACAGCTTGCTGTGCAGAAGAAAAAACTGAAAAAAAAAAAAAAACATGAAATTATTAAAGGCAAAAATATGGCAATTCAAAAACAATTTTAAATTTCCCTAAGAGAAAAGTAGTCAACTTGCCTTGGATTTAATTTACAAACACAAAAGTAATGAAGTTGTCTTAAGTCAAAAAGCTGAATTTACATACAAATAAAGTTATTTCAAATATAAACTATTAAGCAGAAAAAAACTCACCTGTGCAAAAAGTGGGCAAAGCAGATTTCATTAATATTTTGCCTATAACTTGGAAATTAATACACTAATAATGGTATATAACTGCACACAAACTTTTAATAGAATTCAAATTGGGTTCTGACATATACCAACAGAAAGGAGGATTAACTATGGGGACATCTCCTGTCCTGTAATGGCAAATATTACATGGAATATGTCAAGGAAATGACTATAGAAACATCACTAAACCTGGCTACAGGGCTTAGATGCATAGATGATACTGGCCTCATCAGAAATATATGAAAATAGTGCTGGACCATGTGAACTCAATCAGACCTTCCATATAGTTCACAATGAAAAAAGAAGCATAATATCAGCTAACCTTACTGGATGTACTAATAACTCACACAGAGTATGAGTTCAAGTCACCTGTATATTATTGTTGTGGGACCTACCTTTATGGACTAAATGGACTTGTCCTATTATTATATTATGGCTCTCAAGAGAGCTTTCTACAGTTGACCACTGTACTTTGCTGTCAGTCAGATGTGCAACACTTTTGTATTCGTTCTTTTTGTTAATAATCTGTTTTCACTAAATTACTGAGTTCGAGTTTTCTTTCGGACCTATTCTGGGTCCACAACACTGGCAACGAGAATTTAAGAACTCCATGGGAGAACCATAAAAGAAAAAAAATTTTTGGTTACCAGTGTCTACAACACTGGCGATGAGGATTTAAAAGAACTCCATGGGAGGACCATAAAGGAAAATTTGTTTACTGGTGTCTACAACACTGGCGATGAGGATTTAAAAGAACTCCACGAAAAAGCATAAAAGAAAAAAAATTTTTGTTTACCAGTGTCTACAACACTGGTGCCGAAGTTATAAACTTTGTGTTTTGTGGTTGTCCAAAAAGCTACTGTGTACGAGAATAACACATTTAAAGAGAGAAAAAAGTGATTTTTTTTTCTTCCCCTCCAAGCAACACAAAGGTTGGGTACAATTAAAATTACGTTAGAAGCGTAATACTGAAAATTAAAACATGGAAGAGTTTAAAGCTACTATTTTAGAACTGGTTTGAACAACAACAAAGAAACAAAGAAAAAACAATTAGAATTACAGCAACAACAACAACGAAGAAACAAAGAAAAACAATTAGAATTACAGCAAAAACATGAAGAAGAACAATTAAAATTACAGCGACAAATGATAGAACAACAGAAAAGGTTTGAAGAATTGCATCTACAAACAGTGTCGAATAAGGGTCAAAATACCGAGAGCAAAACTACTTTTTCAAAAAACGTGATTTGGAGTGCAATTGACAATTTCACTTATTCGCCAGACAAAGATAAAACCTTTGCTTCATATTTCAAAAGGTATGAGGATCTATTCGAAATAGATTGTGGGAAATGGGCAGACACTAAAAAGCTACACCTACTGTTCCAGAAATTAGGGACTACTGAACATAGCAAATTTGTGGACTACATATTACCTCGAAAAACTAGTGATTTGACTTTCGTTGAAGCTGTAAATCTCCTTACAGAATTATTCAGCCCAAAAACGCCATTATTCCACAAAAGGTGGAAGAGTTTAAACCTAACCAAGAAAGACAGCGAAGATTACTTGACGTACGCATCGGTAGTTAACAAACATTGTGTTGATTTTCAATTGGCCGAACTTACCACAGACAATTTAAAATGCCTAATATTTGTACAAGGAATTGTATCAATGGAAGATACAGAAATTAGACAGAGTCCTAACCAGATTAGAGGGAGAACCAAATTTAACTTTACAAAATATAGCTAAGGACTGCCAAAAATATATGTGTAAAAAATGATTCTACAGACATTGAAGAGTCAGGCGTTGCACACATAAGAAAAATACATCAAAAACCACATTTTTCCTCCCTTTCAAAAACAAGTCAAATCAAAAGAGATTATTTTCACTCTCCTCAGAAAAAAAGTCAACTCAATAAAAAACAGAAAAATTTACCGCCTAGTCCATGTTACCGTCATGGAGCACTTCATTGATTTAAAGATTGCCAATATTGGTTTAAAACCTGTCTAACTTGTAATAAAGTTGGGCACAAGAGTTCACATTGCAGAACAAATAAAAGAAGAAAAAGCCAGATTAGAACCACAAAAACAGACAAAGTGGACGTCAAAAATATAAGAAAGTATGTGCAGGTAGAAATACTGAATAAAAACGTCAGGCTACAATTAGACTCCAGGTCTGATTTATCAATAATCAACCTACATACTTGAAAAAGGTTAAATAAACCAACCATGCTAAAAACTGGCAAAATAGCTAGGTTGGTGACCAGTGAAAAAATTAAGTTTGAGGGTGAAATTATTGCAAACATTACTTTGAACAGAACAACCAAAAAATTGAAAATGTTTGTGTTAAAAAACACAGACAATCTATTTGGCACAGATTGGATGCAGCAGTTCAATCTGTGGGATTTGCCAATTAATACTTTTTGTCAGAAAATAGAAAATCTGACGACCGAGTCAGATAAACTAAAAAATGAATTAAAAGAAACCTTCCCCGAGGTCTTTTTGGGTGGCCTTGGTAGATGCAAAAAGATGTCACCAAAATTTGAGCTAAAAGAGAACACTCAATCAACATTTAGGAAGAAAAGGAATGTGCCTTTTGCCTCGTTAGAGGAAACAGACAAGGAATTAGACAGACTTGTAGAGACTGGCGTTTTATCTAAAATGGAATATAGCCAATGGGCAGCACCAGTAGTGTATGTAAAGAAGAAGTCTAAGGAAATCCACGTGTGCACAGATTTTTCTACTGGACTAAACGCAGCACTAAAAGATTATCACTACCCACTTCCAAGCCCAGAAGAAGTTTTTACAAAACTTAATGGAGGCAAGTTCTTTTTGAAAATCAATCTCAGCAAAGCTTATCTCCAGATACCCGTTGAGGAAGAGAACTCGAAATTACTATGTATAAATACACATAGAGGCTTATACAAATTTGAAAGACTTGCATTTGGAGTAAAAGTCGCACCAGCCATTTTTCAGCAGGTTATGGACACCATGCTGGGTGGACTTGACTTTTCAATGGCTTACCTAGATGACATCTTGATAAACAGTAAAAGCTTGGAACAACACCGGGAACACATCCACGAAGTATTTTCACGAATACAAGACTATGGCTTCAAAATAAAGGAAGGCAAATGTGACTTCTTCATGAAAGAAATCAAATATTTGGGTCACATCATAGACGGTAGGAGAGCGGACTCAGAAAGTGCTACTGCAATTAAGGACATGCCGGCTCCTGAAAATGTCACAGTGCTACAGAGCTTTTTGGAGTTAGCGAATTACTACCAAGCGTTTATCCCAAATATGCATAACCTCCATGCCCCGCTGAACAAGCTTTTAAGAAAAGATAAGGTTTGGGAATGGACACTCGAATGCCAGGAGGCATTCAAGAAAACTATCAGAGTCCTAACATCAGATTTATTCCTTACGCACTATGACCCAAACCTCGAGATCATAGTTGCTAGCAACACAAGCTCGCATGGAATAGGAGCGTGTATCCTTCATAAAATGCCAGATGGAATGCAAAAGCTCATCACTCATGCATCAAGGACCCTGCTCCCAGCAGAAAAGAACTATTCACAAATAAGAAAAGAAGCATTAGCAATCATATTTACAGTCACAAAATTTCACCGTTACATACACGGAAGATTTTTCACATTACAAACGGACCATAAACCGCTACTAAGTATTTTCGGGTCAAAAAAAGGATTACCTGGTTATATGGCAAACAGACTGCTGAGGGGGGGGGGAATTCTCTTAAATTACAACTTCAAGTTGGAATACCTACCCTCGAAAAAATCTGTCATGTTGACAGACTTTCTAGACCAGTTCCAAGACATAGGGAACCCTTAGAAGATTCTGTGATCGCTTCACTACAGATGGAGGGGGAAATAAAAACTTTATTGTGTAGCACTATAAGAGAACTTCCTGTGATGCTACAAGAAATAAGGCATGAAGCCTGCAATGATGAATTCATTAGCGCAACAAAAACAAAAATTTCAGAGAAGGATCAATACATATCAGACAGTTTTTCCCTATGTGACGAGGTACTCCTATACAGCGAGTCGTCATTCCAAAAAACCTACAGAAGAGAATCCTGAAGGATTTTCACATTGGGCATCCGGGGAAAAATAGGATGTAAAGTCTAATGCGCAGCTACGTATACTGGCCTAAAATAGACCAGGACATCGAAAATATGATCAACACATGCAAGGCCTGTGCATTGGCGGCAAAAGCACCACCTATCACGCATAAACTGTGGCCAAAGACGGATCAACCTTAGTCAAGGATCCACGTGGACTTTGCAGGACTGGTAGAGGGATTCTACTATCTAATTGTAGTAGATAGTTATTCAAAATGGCCGGAAGTGTTCCAATATAAAAATCCCACTATGGAGGCAACAATAATCTACTTTCCCGAGTTATTCGCTCATTTTGGGGTAGCAGATTACTTGGTCAGTGACAACGGAACTCAATTTACTTCGACCAACTTTAAAGAGTTCTGCGAGATTTTTCAGATAAAACACATTACGACCCCACCATATCACCCGAGGTCGAATGGTCAAGCAGAACGCTTCGTAGACACCCTAAAAAGAGCCCTGAAAAAAGCTTGTGGCACCCCAAAGGAAAAGGCCCTGCAGCAGTTTTTACAAGTTTACAGAATCACGCCAAATGTTAATGCACCAGCTTCACTATCTCCGGCAGAAATAATGTTTGCACGTAAAGTAAGATTCTTTTTTGATAAATTGCTGCACAAACAAACAAAACAAGGTCCGACCTCTATTGTACCAATGAAAAAATATAGCCCAGGGGAAAAAGTATTCTTCAAGATGTTTAAAAATAACACATCTTTCTGGGAACCTGGTACGATAGAAAAGAGGATTGGAAATATGGTCTACATAATCCAAGGCCCTTGTTTCTCTCATAAGAGACACCTGAATCAAATCAGGAAATGACTGTTCGATGACTCCAACAGTACTCCCTAGGAAAAAGAAGTTATGGAAACCATTTACGACACCTTTGACATTCAAATACCCCAAGCAGCTCCAAAACCGCGACGATTTAAAAGAAAGCAGAAGTCCACGGACCCTCTCATCATCAATCCAAAAAGGTGACGATAATGAGACTCCTGCGGAGATAAAGGCTTGGGAGTGGGGTGTTATGGGACCTACCTTTATGGACTAAATGAACTCATCCTATTACTATATTATGCCTCTCAAGAGAGCTTTCTACAGTTGATGAGTTGACTACTGTACTTTGCTGTCAGTCAGACGTGCAACACTTTTGTATTCGTTCTTTTTGTTAATAATCTGTTTTCACTAAATTGCTAAGTTCGAGTTTTCTTTCGGACCTATTCTGGGTCCACAACAATTATAAACCAACATTCACCAGTTAATACCTGAACTTCAATTCCCAACATCCATGCAATGTCAAAAAGGTATTGTTTAAAGCATACATCAATCTGAACTAGTTAGTGATGCCCCAGCCACATAACAAGAGATGATTAGCATTAACACACTTCTGGATAACACCTAGTCTGCAAACATAACATTATCAACAAGCAGGGATGGAACAGATTAAGACAACAATCAAAAATCTAAAACACATAAGGGGTACATCTGAAGAATTCAAAACATCAGGACAGTATTCAAAATCAGTTCAACCCTATGGAAGTATCTTTCCTGAACCAAGACTACAGTGGGTTAAAACAGGGTTTTTGTGAAATTTTCGAAACACCTTTTCTAAAATTCAATATAAGAGAGTTACAATCATACTTAGAGTACATGTATTTTAATGTAAAAATTCACCAGAAATTCATTTTTAAGGTCAAACTTAATGTGTTCATTTTCCTTTTTTAATTTTCAGGAATAATGAGCACAAATGGTATGACTAACAACTTTCAATTTTAATATTGTTACCCTGGAAAATAATTTTTATATTTAGATAAAAACATATGCAATAAGAAATGCATATTGCTAAATATTTTCAAGTTGGCTGAGCTAGTCAAAATAAACCATCAGTGAAGCCAATAAAATGCACAAATATATCAATGATGGTGTCAAAAAATAGCAAAAGAAATATGAATAATGAAAGAATGTTATGGCTTAACTTAGGAGAGTTGGCTTGAAAAAATTTCTATTAATTTATGTAGTTTATCACTTAGCAATTACCTGGTGTTTGAAATATATTTTGATTTAACTTGTGGGCATTATGGATCAAGTGATTAATAAATGCAAATTGTGAAAATAGTTTTACATTTCATGCCATATTTGTTTCTTTGCTTTCATTTGTGACACTCATTTATTTTGTATAGTTATGTGACTGCATTTGTTGTGGATGCAAATTTATAGTTGGAATTTTATAAAAAGTTTTTTTTGGCTCAGTTCATCAGTGAATATCTTGCTGATATTTCAGATATTTTGGTGTCAAATTCATGCAATAATCTTTCTTCATACAGGAATAAAAACAAGGATTGCATCAGAAATGTTTTTATAATAGTTTCACTGCCAGATTGCTATTAGTTTGCAGCAAAACCATGACAAAAGCAGAAAACCATGACAAAAACAAAAAAATGCTAATTCAGCTGGAAGTAGTTTCCAAAATTGAGGAACTGTATGGAATTATTGTCGAATTTACAAAGTCAGTTAAATTAGTGCTTCAAAAATTCAATCTATAAAAACTAAATGGCAACATACTGTAAATTTTGATCACCAAATTGCAGTTCTCTTAAGATGTTAGACTATAAAATACTATGGAATAAATAGATAAGAAAAGCTTAAAGGCACATAGAATAAATACAATACTACAATATTAGAAATCATTGCAGCAAGGTGTCACCAAAAAAACAACTGGAACACAATGTGACAAGCCTGAACCTACTGAAAAAGGGAGTATATCCATAATCAGTAACAACAGAAAAGAGATTGGTAGATGAGCACAGGGAAGATAACCACAAGACTATTTAGAAAATGAAGTCAATTCATGACAGTAATAGTCTCTATTGGTTTCATCATAAAACAGATCAATCAAAACTATATGTCCAGAGATATAAGTTTTGATATTGGAAGAACTATGTCTTTCAAGAACTCCAACAGTTCACAAATTATTGGGTCATTTGTGAGAACTGAATAACAAAAATGATGGTCATGGTTTGGATGTTTTGGATGAATCTAAGCTTAAGGCATGTAACAAGCTTATAAAAAAAATTTTTGCACTTCTCTTGTCTGTAAACATTTACAATTTGAAGAGCTATGTTTTAAGAAGAATTTGGATCAACACGAATCCACTCATTAACAAAGAACCCTTCCTATTTACAAAGAGTGTGAAGTCAATTGCCATTCAACACATTATTGTAATGTCAAGCATTAAAGCACAGATGATGCACTGATGATTTATCTAACTGCATGAATTATTTATTTGACTCATATTCTATTATACTGCATATTGAAAATAAGTATATTTAAAAATGTAAACCTTTCTGTCCAGAGAAAACTTAATTTCAGAGAAGCAAGTAAATTGTTGGCAAGTATTAAATTCCAATCAAAATGTTATTGTGAAGTGGTTTTCTTCATAATTGGGCATCCCCTGAATAAATTCATTGAATTTTATTCATCAACAAGAGGATTAACCAATTTTTACCAAACAAACAAACATGCCATGTTAATGTCTTTAAAATGTAGACACATTTGCAATTCTTTGAAAATAATAGCTGTTATTATAAATATCTATATAGGGGGGGGGGGCAAAGGGCAGTCATCAACTCTTGTGGAATGAAGTCAAGGTAATAGAGAACACTGGAGAATGAGATGACTGAAAGAATCAGTGCACATGTTAGGCACTGAAAACTTCCTCAACAGACCTAGCATAGAGACAGATAACATCTGAGAGCCTCTGATTAAGAAAGAAAAGACAATCAAAAGAAACCACCAGAATCAGGACATTCAGTTCCACCACCTAACTACAGATATTAGGTTAAAGGTTCCAAGAGACACATGTACTAATGAATCAGTGTTGGTTAAAAGAATTTCAGGTTCCTTGACAATTGTGAATTTAATCTCTGGATCTGGTGATAGTGTAAAGTCATATACTCTGGTTAAATGAATGTCTAACAACAGTGGAAATCTCTGATATATTTGTTTTTTTTGTTTTTGTTTTTTTGCCATGACTGAAGGGTTAACATAATTGAATGTCACAAGATCATGATTAAAGGTTAATCAGGTGAGTTTTATAATTATCATTTGTGTGCATTTATATAACACTAGCAGCATGGCCCGGCGTTGCCCATGCTTGTTTCAAAAATCGTACGACTCATACAGCAATCGCTATCACTTGACTTAAAATATTTTTGCCCTTCCTTGCCTTTAAAGGAGTGACTTTGCCATGCTGATGTTGCTACATGCCTTACTCATTGCCTATCTCACACTGTAAATTTTTTCTAAGCTCTATACTAAACATTAAATCTGTTACGAAAAAAGAACTAAACAAAATGAACACAAAACGATCAGCTTTAAAAAAGGACTCATAACTGGAAAAACTGAATGAAAAAAGAATGTTAACAACAAATACTTTTTCACACCCAACCCAGTTCTGCGGAATCAGAATCAACATTCAGTTTAAGCAAGCGAATGAGCCAATTGGAGTAAAGTGCCATGCAGATTTAAATTTTTCCCACTTGCGACAAATGCAGCTTTCGATTTTTTTTGCATGCTAGCATGCTAGTTAACATTTGTCAGCTGTTGGCTCTCATGCTGGCCAATAGAATCTTCCTGCCTATTTGTGGCAGCCAGCTATAGGCTCTCACTCTGGCCAGTAGAAAATGGCTGCAAACTACATGAAAACTGGCGTAGAAGCATGAAAAAAAATCAATTATTTCCACTATCGATGGGAGTTGGGAAATGCAGTCAGTCTTGGCCTTCCCGCTAACTTGGAGCATGTGCATGTAAGTTTTGGTGCAAATCCGCCGAAAATTGCGGCCGTGCATTCGTTACACACACACACATACACATCCTGCCTTTTATATATATATATATATATATTGAGCACTTTTTTATTATTTTAGCTGTTGGTAGGGAGAGCTTTACCTTTGATTGTGGTAGATGCTATTTTCAGTACCCTAATTATTTTATTAGATGCTTTTGTCAGCACCCTAATTATTTTATATTCAATGTTTTGGGGGTTTTTTTAAGCATTTCACCCCAAGCAAGTCAGAAGTGCCATTATCACAGGGGGTTATGGAGAGTGAAAATGAGAGAAAAGTGTGGGTGTAGGGGAGATTGAAGAAAGGAAAAAAGAACAAGTATCAACACAACAAAACATGGTGACTGATGTTGCATTTAGGTTTTTGATGATTGTATTTATCAGGAAAGCAAGTGAGAGGAATGGAGTTCCAATATGGAGAAGTGCGAGGAAAGAAACTGTTAGAAGGGCGGTTACATTTAACTATTTCAAAAGTTGGGACCTAGATGCCAATCTAGTAGTTCACTTAAATTCATGTAGTCAGGGCACCAGGGAAAAAATGCTTATCAGTGTAGTGGCCATGAAAATATTTGTAGAAAAGACAGAGGGAAGCCACATCACGTCTGTGAGAAAGCGGCTGAAGTCAAAAAGCTAATTCAGTACCGATTACATTACAGATCCTACTTTAGATTTTTTTGAGAATATTGCAGTAAGGGAAGGTAGGGGAAAATTTTATGGATAAAACTTTAACTGCGCAACCAGTAATAAAATCACAGAAATGCAATCTATGTTGTTATTCATTTAAACATCATCATCATTTAATAGTAATAAAAAAAATATATATATATTTAAAGTAATAATAATAGTAATAAAAGTAATAGATAGATACACACAAATACAATACACACATACATATATATAAACTTACATAGTTACAAACCTAATATATATTTTTCAGTGTTTGATGCAAAATAAATGTCTATTTTTAAGACTATATAAACTTATTTTCATGATGACATTTAAGTATAATTTCATTTCTCTGGTTCAATAACTGTCTTGTAGTTTTGTACTTAATTATTTTAATTTTTTCTTCCAGGCATAGTTTGCATCTGTTTATATATATATATATATATATATATACATATATATATATATACATATATATATATATATACATATATATATATATACATATATATATATACATATATATATATATACATATATATATATACATATATATATATATACATACATATATATATATATATATATATATATATACATATATATATATATATATATATATATATACATATATATATATATATATATATATATATAAATTAAGATCAAATATAGATAGGAATGCAAGATAATGATAGGATAAGGGACAAATAGGAAATCTTTATAAATCTGACATGCTTTGCTTTTATTAACACTTGAGATGTGGAGGTTTATTTTCCACGAGGGTCGGCCAGGTGAAGGTGAGAGGGGGAGCACGTCCCTCTACCCCAGAGTTGCTTGGTGGAAGAAATTGGCTGTATTTATGTCGACAGCAGTTAGCATCATAGCCGGTTGGCAATATCTTTTGGTCGATGACTAAAAATTAACTTCCGCATTTTGACTGTATACATGGGTATCATTTGGACACCATGTGTATTTAAAGTAATTTCCGGTTATTATTTTTAGTTAGAAGGACTTGTGTATGTTTATGTTTCATTTGTTTTACTTTTTGTGTATTGTTCGCTGAGTCCCCGAAGTTAACGCCATTTGGACGTTTGAGTAGCCGGCAGTAACTTCCGGCTGGGTGCCTTACTCGTGCTTTTAAATTGATTTTGTGCAAAAAAAATTGTGTTTTTCCAATTTGGGGCACTGTCAGAACTACCGCTGGGTAATTTTACGTAGTCCTGTGAAGTTTTGTTGAAATCGGTTGAAAAATGTAGGAAATACGATCCCATATATAAATGAACAGACACACACACACACACACACTCTGCGTTTTATAATAAGTAAGATTATTAGATTCCAAGGTGGTGCCAAAATATTAATGAAATCTGCTTGGTTCATTTTCTTCACAGCTGTATATATATATATATATAGAAGTGGATATTGGAATCAGCATTGAGTTGCAATAGTCTGTTTCATACTTTGCATGCAATCTTCAGGCCATGTGACTATTTATATATGATGCTCAATGGGGCATTATGAGTAACAAGGTCAGGTATTTCCAATTTATTGGATTACCCTAACAGTTATTGGATATGTAGCAATGATTATATTTCAAATTATTCTAGATGCTATTGAGTAAAAATAATTGTGAATCAGAATGTGGTTATTTGTATCTATGGTATAGGGTTGTTAACTCATTATTTATTATTGATTACTTAGAGTATTTTTTATTTATTCACTGATTATTTGTTATTGAGTATAATTAGTATATTTACTTAGTTATGGTTACCTCCTGAGGACAGAGTGATTCCTGGAGAGTTTGTCTATGAAATTCTAGAGTCAAGACGCTGAGAGAGAGAGATCTTCAATATCTAAAATGGAATAGTTAGGAAAGAAAAAAAGTATCTATGAATAAATAATTTTTTTTTAGATAAATTTAATTTATAACGTTTTCTATCAAAATAAAACTAATTACCTCATTAAGTTGGTTAATCAACTTTAGTTTCTGTTCACAAATAGCAGTATGTCCAACTATAAACACTGTCACCTGGTTTTGATACTGAAAAAAGAAAAGTAAATGAGGAGGATTAAATACCAATAGAATAAAGGAATACAGACATTGTATAAGTTGCGGGAAAACTATTATATAAAACATTCCTATTTCTTTCTTTCTCAAGCAAATTTAATTATTGCAGTAGTCACTTTGAGTTAAATAAATTTGAAATGGCAGTAACAATTATTCACCAAGCAAAGAGGTTTCCAACACAAAACTCTATTACAATTTCATTTACACAATATATTATACTGAACTGGAGATCTTGAAATCTTCATTCTATTGCAGCCATTAAAAAAAAACCCTCAATACTATAGAAAAGACGTCGATTTACCTCATGTGGCAAAGCAAGCAAGTATGCCATGAAAAAATGAGTGAAGGAAAGGAAAAAGAAATATGGCTGCCCTGACACCTTAATTTAAGAAAGACACAGTTTTGGAACTAGGATAATTTGCGAGAACAGGTGAACATATGCGAGATTGGCTGGGCATAAAAATCACAATGCAAGAGAGTATAGGGCAGTTTGTTTTTGAACGCTTGACAGAGAGACTGTCAGTTGGAAAGAGATTATTTGGATCAGTTTCACACAAATACTAGAAAGAGCAATAACATTCAGTGATTGGATTTGAGAAACCTATTTTCCTGAAAAACTGTTTTAAGAAAAATTTCACTGAAAGTAATACAAACTGTTCAGTCAATGAATGCAGAATATTTCCTTTTAAGGAAGCAGTTAATCTTGCTATTACCATTACCATCAATTTCCAATCCTTTGCTGTCTACTTGTTGCCAGGATGTTTGAATGGGGTGTAATGGATAGCAGCTCAGAATGAGAAATATGAAAGCTAATTTTGAATTCCACTCGGGTTCATTACATTCACAAATACCCAGGGAAACAGTATAAATCCATTTCTTCCCCTATTTTCCTGCTGCAAGGAAAGTTGGTTTACAGTCATGCTAGACAATTTTTCTTACCAGAATCTGTCTTGCATATTTATAAATCTACCAGTTATCTATACTTTGAATATTGCTGCTACATCTGGTTTGGTGTTCCTGCTATATATTTAGAGATTCTTGATAAAATCCAAAGAAACAGCAATGTTATGGTCCTTATCTGGCATCTCAGCTTCAATCACTTTCTCACTGTTGTAATATAGCTTTTTTTATAAATACTTTCATGGTAATTGTTCTGATGAACTTTCCTCTATGGCACCTAGACTCTATAAATTTAAACATAGTACTAGATTGATGGCAAGGTCTCATCATTTTACAGTTGAAATGGCTAGATGTAACCATAAGTTCTATGCTAACAATTTCTTCTCTCGCACTTCTTGCTTATGAAACTTTGTTCTGGCTTCTTGCTTCACAGTGAACATTGATCTTCAAAAATTTAAATGCAATGTCAATTGCTATCTTGTGTTTTCTTGATTCTTTTATTGTTCTCTCTTCTTAATAATATTTTTTCCCATATTCTCTAACACACAGTAGTTCCTTGTGTCATAGTGGCTTTATTGCCTTGCTTGGCATGAAATAATATAAAAGAAAAAAAAATTAGAACTTGGAATAATCAGTCTAATCAATTATTTGTTAATCAATTATTTTTGTCTCTCTGATTAATATACTTGGCAAATAAAATGTCACCAGATGTACAGCCTTATACAGAATATTTCTTTTTTTGTTGTTCTGCTATTTTGAATCCTAAAATTTTCCCATGTACATTTAATCAAATGAATCAAATGAAGCCCAAATGACTTACCAATTCTTTCTTTAGTTGATCTTTTAAGATGCAATCTAACTGATTCTGAAAATAAAACATTTATAAATAAAAATCTTTAAAGTGAGAATTGTCTAAAATGTATAACAATCTATTTCTCTATTAAATACCAGTTTCTTTCAGAATTATTTCCATCATCTTTCACAATAAAATTTTTTTTTAAATAGTCTAAGTGAAAGAAGAATATTATATTTTCAAAAGATACTGTTATTTAAATGTTTTATAAAAATAAATAAAAAAAACTTTCTCTACTCACAATATCTGAAATATACTCAAAACTGGGAAGTGATACATCATCAGGAAAGGCTTGTATTTCATTTTGTACCAATGAACTATAAATCTGAAAAAGACAATGAACATGTGTAATAAAACAAATCAACCATGATAATATCTTACTCTATACATTAAAAAAAAAACTATAGGACTCTGTCTGTCCTACTATTCAAATAACTAATAAAAGATACACAATAAAAATACTCAGATTAAAATTGTGTTTATAATAAATTGGAAATCAAATATAAATTAATTTTATGAAATGGTTTAAGCACAAAACAAAAAATTAAGGTTCTCTTCATCCGTGAAATGAATATTGCTACTACATCTGGTCTGGTGCTTAATATCTACAGATTCTTGACAAAATCCAAAGAAGAATCAGCAACATTATCAATCCTGACTTAGCATTTCAACTTCAGTCACTTTCCCACAACCATAACGTAGATTCCCTTTGCCTCTTCTATAAATATTTTCACGGTAAGTGTTCTGATGAGCTTTCCCCACTTGTACCTTGATTTCACAAATTTAAATGTAGTATCCAATTTACAACTACATTTTATAATTTCACTGTTACAATTGTTAGCTGTAATCATAGATTCTATGCTAATAGTTTCTTCTTATGCATTTCTTGTTTGTGGAACTCTGCTGGCTTCCTGCTTCTTTGTCAACTATAATCTTTAAAAATTTTAATTTAACATCAATTACCATCTTCTGTCTCCTTGAACATTGTTCTTTTATTGGTCTCTCAATTTGTTTCACTCTTAGTAATCCCTTGCATCTTTGTAAGCTTTTATTAGTCTTGCTTGGTGTGAAATGATTTAAAACAAAAATAGCCCATTTTTACATTACATTTGTTTCAGATTTAAAAAGAGAAAAAAAAAATGGAAAAAACAAATTTTAAATATTAAAAGAAGCTTGTGTTTCTTTAGCATAAGACATTTTTAATAATACATTAAAAAGTTTTCCTCAAACAAATATGTTAGCAATTACATCAAAAACAGTCAGTAAAAAACTTTTAACAATTAATCTTAAAAAAAACAAACAAAAACAAAACAAATAAAAAACACCTGGATCTTAATTTGAAATGTCATTTTACAAATTGTATTTTTGATTTGTTTTTTACAGCTTATCAATGTTTCTGAGGTCATTGAAAGGCAAAACATTTTTGGATTGTAAGAATTTTTTAGAGATAATGATTTTTTAATAGAAGTCTTATTATTTAACCCATAGCTGGGAGGAAAAAAAGTAGATTTCAAGGACATTTGTTCATAAGTGAATATAACAAACCTGAATGGAATTCAAACTCAGCTCTAATTTCTCATTCTGAGCCTTTATCCACTACAGCACCCACACATCCAAGCTTATAACACATCGTATCCCTGATTGATCACCCATCTAGGCACTGACCAGGTTCAATGTTGCATAACTTTGGTGATTGGACAAGAACCTGTGTTTCAATATGATATGGCTGTGGGCACAAATTGTAACTCAAAAAGTAGGTCACTTTCAAGTATTTAAATTGCTACAGATGCCTTATAAAATAATTTACTTAAAAGAGTTATTTACATGCAGATTATTGTCCTCATCTTTGTTGCTATTACAAAATTTCAACCATTGTGTACACATCAGGTACTTGCTGATCTGAGTAAACTTCAGGGAATTACAAACTGAAACCTTTACTTAATCTACAGAGGTAGAGTGTTCTTGTTCTGCTTAGCATGTCTGGGGATATTTCATCTAGTTCTTATTTAGTACTGGTCAGTTATTTGCTCACCCTGTTTCGACTGAGTCCAAATATGCACGGCCAAGTCCAAAAATTGAACCAACATTTTACTCCACTAGGCTATTGTTCTGTATTCAGACAGAAATTAATTAAGGAGGCTTTATTAAACAGAGAATAAAGTTTAGGTTGTGAATGATGAACACATTATTTCTTAATAACAAATTATTGTATTGACTCTCTTCAAAGTCGAGAAAATCAATAAAGCAAATGAAGCAATGATTAAACGTTTCAGTTCAGCTTTGGGCAAGATAAACAGAGGAGGATTATTTGCAATCTACGTACATTGTTCACTCTACTCATTACTTTTTTAATTTCCTCTTTTGTCTCTTTGATCTGTCTTCTGAGGAGAGACTGAGAGTTCTTCTTGATGATGGCCTGTACAGGAGCATTTGATTCCTTCCGTAGGCAAGCATTACAAATCAGCTCATTCGTAAAAGATGATATCACAGGCAGAGTAGAACTGTAAATATAAACAATCATGTGTAGACAAAAAAGAAAATGAAAGCATCAAATTAAACAAAGGAAAAGAAAACTGTCAGATTTTATTATAAAATTCAATGTTTTCACAATGTTTTTTTTTAAGAGTGCTGAATTGCTATGTGAAATCAGTCCTCTTGTATGGAAGTGAATGCTGGACAATCTCACCACAGAAGAGAAAACTGAAGGCAGCAGAAAAATGGTTCTACAGAAGGATACTGAAAATTCCATGGATGGAGTGAGTAAGCAACAAAGAAGTCTTAAAGAAAATGTTAACAAAAACATCACTTACACTCAAAATTAGGAATGGTCAACTGAAATTTCTTTGACACATAATGAAGAAGCAAGGCTTGAAAAACTTAACTCTTACAAGATATATGAAGAAAGATAGGGGAAGACAGTAAGCCACCTACCTGATGAGCTTGTGCAAATGGACAGGGGAACAGGCAGGTGGGAGGCTTGGCAAAGTGAAAAACACTGCTAAGAGCCACATGCGATAGGAAGTTGGGGAGAGCTAAATTGATCACGTCCTGACGGGACATGACATATAGAAGAAGATGAAGAAAAAGAAAAATAAGATGTTGATAAATTTTCAGAATAATCAAGTTTGAAGAAAACTTTGTTTTACAATTCATCAGTGGATCTGTTGGTAGCTCTGTAAACCAAGTCTGGATACACAGAGTCTTATCAGATCAGTGACATTATGATGATGAATTTTCAAAACAAACCCATGCTGGAAGAATTTAATTGTTGAACTGGGGTGATCTCACTCTCTCTTGGCTTGGGGAGTCTTTATCCAGTGGCATGAGGAATCATTACAACCAAAGACTTCTAGGCTGCAATAGATGATGAGGACTTCCATGTGCCATGTCCATGCTCTGATTCACTCCACGGCACTTATTGACATCACCTTCATGGTTATTGGATCTGCACAAGATCTCATCTACCCACTTCGCTGGGAATCAGTCTTCACATGCAATAGCACTGACAGACCCAAGATTATCAAAGTTTTGAAACCATCAACTATCATCACTTGGTTTGCCCACCAGTTGAAGCAATTTACTGTGGTATGCAAATAGCTACTTCAAGCCACAGGTGAAAGTTGGGCTCCAAGTAGGAATCAATATGGATGAACTTTTCCCAAAGGAGTACGACTGTTCCCCTATCAGAGGTGCTATCTCTCCCTGACACACCAAACTTTTTTTAGATTGTTGTCAAATATACCAATTACTGTTGTTATAATAAAATATGGTTAAATGATAAATAAAAATTAATCAATAAATAATAGAAAAAATATTTACCAAACATATGAATATTTATATAACACCATTTTTTAAATTTTTTGTTGCTGTTTAAAATGTTAATAAAAAAGAAAAATAGTAAAAATACATGATACGAAATAAACGTTTGGATTCAAAACACCTCTCTTGCAAATTAAAAACATCTTCCTTAAAAAAAAATAATAAAAATTACGTTAAAACATAAATAAATATACCATATGAATATTAAATTAGAAACCTTTTCAATAACTTATTTGGTGATGAGAGATTTTATTATGCAACTTAAGGGTTGTTCATTATATTGTAAATATATATATATATATATATATATATATATATATATATATATATATATCCAAGTATAGGATTGGTGTATATGGAATAAATTACAATAACCAAAAATTATTATTCTTAAAAGAGTGCTCAATACAGAGTAGATGCAGCATATCTTCATTCAAGCATGCTTGGTTGAATAATCTGGACATTTTAATTTTTTGAATTTGTGGATCAACTTCTTAATGTTGATATTAAATTATTACAGAAAGTGCCATAGTTTTTTTCACTTCTTTTATTTTCCAAAGTACTTTCAATCTCATCCAAGATCATCTTCAGGGATGAATTGCTAAGACAACTATGGCGCCTTCTTTAATGAATTTAATATCAACATTAAGAAGTTGACCCAAAAATTCAAAAGAATTAAAATAAAAATAAAAATATGTCCAGATTATTCAACATTGAAAACGACTGGCAAGGTACTGTAGCTGAATTTAAAAAAAATTAGATGAATACATGAGAAATTATATAATTTTTCATGTCTTCATATAATTTTTTTTTTTGAGGACATAAATTATATAAAAATTGTCTGAATGTTTTCCAAGCACTTTCAGATATACTTTTAGCCATTATGAAGGATTAATTTTATTTTACTTTTAACTGAATATATAAATTGTTTTATGTGTGTATCTAGAATTATAGGAATGCTTTATTTTCCAAAAACGTTCAGCACATTGTGTTCATGTTCATAGTTGATATTATTGAGCATTTGCTTTTACTTTTTTATTAATAATTCTTCCATTATTTTTAGCCATTTTGTACATGTGGATGAGGCTTTTACATTTGTTTTATCAATGAGTATGTTGTGGATAGAGTTTGGTAGGTCTCCATGTGTATTTAAATGAGACCTAATTGAGCTATGGTTTTCTTGTTAAACATGTTGTAGTATATCCAATATAATTATTTACAAATTTGGATTGGTCAGGAAAACAGCTCCTTAAGGGACATGTGAATTCATAAATAATATTGGTTCTCTGTAATTTGGATCTTACAGGTGAATTATTATTTTTTAATGATGAGGTTTGCAGTTTTAAATTTTTTGCAATGAATAATTTAATTTTCTTGTTTTTGTCAACTGTGTTAATCTGAGTTAAGACTGATGAGTTGTCTCCTCTTGTCTATAGATAAAAGGAAGTCTGTTTGGAGTGATCTCCACTTTTTTGTTGTTGTAGGGCACCTCGAGGTGGTGTAATGGTTAGCAAGCTTGTCTCGCTAAAATAATTACAAATGAGTAGTGAGTTCGATCCTCATTGGGTGCCCCTTACTTTCGACCTTGTGCCACATCCAAGCTACGCTTGGAAAATCACTTTGTTGTTGTTGTAGTTTCCTTTGACAAGATGGCGGTTTAGCTGAGACTGGGTGTCTGTGGAAGGAGTAGATCTTCAATGGTAGCAGAACGTATCTTCTTTTGTGTGATAAGAAGCTGTCTTGTTCAGCAAACACTGAAACATATTTAAAAGAAGAATGGCTTCCTTCACAAAACACCCACCTGTTTTGGTTAATGAAGAGGCATATGCTGAATGGAAGCAAGATATAGGCATATGGTCTATATTCACGGACTTACCTAAGGAGAAACAAGGCCGGAGTTAATGTAAATTTTGGTACGATATGAATTTCTGTATCAAAAATTACAGAAATTTGGAATTACTCTACCAGAAGGAGCCCAAGCCTTTTTTGCTCTGAATGCAGAAAATGTATTGGAGGAAAATGAAAAATTTGCAAGAACCACATGTTCCAGCTTAACATATGCAACAATGAAAGACACACTGAAGAAAGTATTTTCTGATATTTTATCAACAGAATGTAAAACTATCCCTGCTATCAAAGAAGAAGTTGAAACAGTAAATTTCAATAGATACAGAAGTATTAAGGAACAAAGGCATGACAGGATATATAAAGTAAATCTTAAGGATAGACAAGGTAAGATAATGTGTTGTTTTATATGTAATTCAACTAAGTATTTTGCCCAAGATTGTACAAGTTTCAATTCTAGAAATATCAACACTGTGGTGGATACAGACCAGGTGAACTTTACTTTGTTTAATATTGATTCATGTTATTGAACATTGATAAATGACTATTATTCCAATGTAAAAATGTTCAAACTTGTGAAAGAGACATTGGGTATGGCAGTGTTGGACTCTGCTTGCTCACAAACTGTTGCTGGAGAAATTTGGTTTAATGTATTCTTTGATACATTAAATGACCGAGATAAGCGGTTGGTGGAAACTGTTATATATAACAGAATATTTTGTTTTGGAGATGGAGTGGAGGTAAGAGCTATTAAAACAGTTAAGTTTCCTGTAACAATAGGGGGTATAAGAGGTATTAGAGGTTATATTGAGGCTGACATCGTCAAAAATGATTTACACCTGTTATTAAGTCATAAATCATTGAAAACTGCAGGAATACTACTAAATTTTAAAAACGACAGCTGTCGCATTTTTGGCAGACATATTAAATTGCAAACAACAACTTCCGGACATTATAGTCTGCCACTAACTAATATGCTTTTTGAGGTTAAAAATGCACCAAGCATAGTCTTACATTGTGAGACTTTAAAAGGATGTTCTCGAGTGGAAAAAAGGAGGAAGGCTGAGAAATTACATAGACAGTTTGCTCATGCATCTAAAGAAAAATTAATAGCTTTGGTTAAAGGTAGTAAGGCATTTCATGACAAGAAATTTCTGAATCAGATAAAAGATGTTTGTGATTCTTGTTCAGTTTGCCAAAGGTTTAGAAGACCCCCTCCTCGACCAGTTGTAGGAATGGCTCTTGGTAACAGGTTTAATGACACTGTATGTTTGGATTTAAACAAAGAAATTATTCACAACATATTTTTAATGTGGATATCTTATTTTGGAGCTCCCAAACGGTTTTTAAGTGATAATGGAGGAGAGTTAAATAATGAGGAATACCGACAGATGAACGAAAAATTGAATATTGAAACATGCACGACAGCTACAGAAAGTCCATTTAGCAATGGTACTGTGGAACGTTATAATCTAATAATTGCTGAAGCAATGGAAAAAACATTAGATGATGAAAAATGTAAGCCAGAAATAGCTTTGGCTTGGGCTGTTAGTGCCAAAAATGCACTTCAAAATCATTCTGGATATAGTCCAAATGAGCTTGTATTTGGGTCAAATATTAACACCCCATCAGTTTTGAATGATCGGTTACCTGCATTGGAAACTGCAACAACCAGTGATATGGTTAGAATAAATCTAAATGCCCTACATACAGCGAGGAAAAGCTTCATGGAAGCTGAATCACGTGAAAGAATTCGGAGAGCCTTGAGATATAATGTAAGGACTTATGCGGATGAAGGATTTGTGACAGGTGACTGTGTCTACTATAGAAGACAAAACTACAATGGATGGCATGGTCCTGCTAAAGTTCTGGGGAAAGAAGGTCAATGTGTATTGATCAGACATGGAGGAGCATTTTTCAGGATGCATCCATGTCACTTGAAGGAATTGTGAAGTCCAAGGAATGAAGAAAATACAAATTCTTCAAATGAGATGAATGAAGTGTTGGAGGAGGAAGATGAAGGACAATATAATAACAATTCTAATAGCAATAGAAAGGAAGTGAAAGATAACAGTATAAAACCAAGTAGAAACGAAGTTGTAGAATATAAATTGAGAAGGAGTGATGAGTGGAAGAAAGGAATGGTTATGAGCACACAACCAAAGTCAACGGGGAAAATATAGCCATTGGCTAAATATAAAACCAGAAGCAAAGAATGAAGATCCTCTTTGTGTCAATTGGGATCATGTTGATCAATGGAGAAAACTTTCTCATGTAACAGAGGGAATAAGTAATCAGGAACATGCAGTTTTGCTTACTTCTGAACAAGGACAAGATGTGATTGATGCAAAGAAAAAGGAATTGGAAAATATGAAAGTTCATGAAGTATATGAATGTGTGCTTGACATGGGGCAAAAATGTATATCAACAAAATGGGTGATAACAGAAAAATTTATGAATGACAAAAAGATAATGACGGCTCGTCTTGTTGCACGTGGTTATGAAGAAGATTCTCATAACTCAAAAACAGATTCTCCAACATGCAGCCGTGAGGCCATGTATCTCGTATTGTTAACGGCCTTGGTTATGATGTGGCAGGTGGAGACTCTTGATTTTACCTCAGCATTTCTGCAAGGTAATATGTTGGAAAGAGAAGTATTCCTTAGACCACCATCTGATATGTGTTCAGAATCACAGGTGTGGAAGCTGAAAAGATGCATTTATGGTTTAAATGATGCACCTCATTCATGGTACAAGTGAATTAATCATGAGAACTCATTTGAAGGGAATGGTGAGTGCATACGAAAATGCACTGTTTCTTTGGCACAATGCCACTGGTGACTTGATAGGCATTCTGGCAATACATGTAGATGATTTCATATTTTGTGGAAATGATCTATTTCAGAAAAATGTGATCAGAAAATATTTAAAAGATATTTAAAATTGGAAAGCATGAAAGTGGAACATTTAAATTTTTGGGATTGAATGTTAAGCAAACAAAAAATGGGATTATAATAGATCAAAATCTATATGCTTCAGCTATATCCACAATAGACATAAAGAAAGGAAGATCATTAAGGAAAAATGATGAATCGAGTCACGATGAGAAGACTGAGCTAAAGAGATTGACAGGCCAAATGATGTGGGTATCCACCCAGACGCAACCAGATGTATCGTTTGATGTGTGTAGAATGAGTAATATTGGAAAATCTCCAAAGGTGAAGTTGCTCTTTGAGGCAAAGAAGTCACTAATAAAGTTAAAATCAAGGACAGGTTCCATATCTTTTCCCCAGCTTGGGAAACCTTCGGATCTGAATATTGTTTGTTATTCAGATGCCACCTATGCTAGTTTGAAGGATGGATCTTCACAAGGTGGTTTTATCATCTTTGTTTGTGGCAAGATGAACAGAATGGCTCCTATATGCTGGTCATCAAAAAAACTTGACCATGTAACAAAAAGTCCATTAGCCTCCGAAACTCTTGCGCTTGGTGAAGCCGCCATGCTTCAGGAGATATTCAGACTACCTAAATTGCCTGAAGTTCTTTGTAAAACAGACAATGCATCTCTGGTAGAGACTTTAAATTCATCAAATCTTGTGAGTGACCAGCATCTGAGAGTTGATGTGGCCAGATTGAAAGAAATGATGGTGAAGAAGGAAATTCAAACTGAATGGATCAGATTGTCTGACGAAGATGGGAGCCTATTCTGAAATTCTGAGAGACTTGTTGCAATGAAGATTTGTATTGCTTTTGTTGTTTTTGTTTTTTTTGTTTCTTAGGAACTCTAGTTTTCACAAGAAGACACCAGCAATGTTATTCTGAGTTAAGACTGTTGAGTTGTCTCCTCTTGTCTATAGATAAAAGGAAGTCTGTTTGGAGTGATCTCCACTTTGTTTGTTGTTGTTTCCTTTGACAAGATGGCGGTTTAGCTGAGACTAGGTGTCTGTGGAAGGAGTAGATCTTCAAACTGGACTTGTGTATTTCTTTATGATGTTTCTAAGTGAAGATTGTCTTGCTTATAGTTACAATGAATTTGATCTTGGTAGAAAATGTTAATGTCATTGTTTTTTTTATATGTTTAGTGTTGTTATTGGTTACCTTAGAAAGAAAAAGTCTAAAATGGTAATCTATAAAATGGTTTGGAAAACCATTATTAACAAGCATTTATTTCATGCTATTAAGTTCTTTAAAGAAAAGCAAACAAGAGGATGAATTCTTATGTGCTCTCATAATAAAAGTTTTAATAACACCTATTTTATATCTGAGAGGACATTGGCTAGTAAAATTAAGATTGCAAGTTTTTACTTGTGGGTTTTATTATATAAGAAAGTAGTGAATGTATTATTACTAGACTCCACAAGAACATCCAAAAATGTGAGTTTATTTTTTTTGGCTAAGTTCATAATTAAAGTTGAGGCAGAATTTTATTGCAATGTAGTTTTAAGATTATCGATTTCATTTTTGTTCTCAGCTAAAACAAAAATATCACCTACATAGTGGACATATATTTTCAGTTTAGTAACTTTTTTACAAATCTTCCCACATTATGACTATGTTAATGTCCAATCATGGGATAGTGTGAACTGACGTAGGGATATAGGTACCTGTGCATACTCAAGCTGGAGATAAACATATGACATCATTTCTGCACTTTGCTATAAACATCTCACAAGATTTATCAAGAATTATTCATCTCAACTACACAAATCTCATTAATAGTAATAGATGCATTAAATATTGCAGTCTGTTTGTTAAATGTGTCTAATAAGCAAATTAATGTATAAATAACATTCCCATATATGATTGTTATTTTTTATTGTTGTCGTGAAATTAATCTTGTTCTTGTAATGCAGCCCAATTTATATAGGATGGATAATGATGTGACCCTCCATGCAAAAAGGTTTGTCCATGCCCATTTTAATTGGTAGCAGAGCTTATTGCCTGATGATAAACCAACATCTTTATTAAAAGCTGAAGTCTCTAGCTAGTTGACTTAAGGCTGTGAGTTCAATCACTGCACTGGAGAGTAAATTTTATTTTTATTTTCCCTCTTCAACCATACAATGGAAAAATGTGACACAGAAATTAATTAGAATAGCAAAAGATGCCTTCCAGAACTAAACAACAGGAAAATTTTATTAAAACTGAAGAAAAGAGAGATGTGCTATTATTAAAATATCAATCCTTCTATATGGCAGTGAATGCTGGACAATTTCCGCCCAGGTGAAGAGAAGGCTTAAAGCAACAGAGATGTGGTTCTACAGAAGGATGTTGACAATACCATGGACAGAGCATATAAGCATTGAGGAAATTTTAATGAAAATGGAAACAAAAAGGATATTTATACTTAAAAAGAGACAGTTAAAATTGCTGCAACAAATAATAAGGAAAGAAGGCTTGGAAAATTTAACATTCACAGGACACATTGAAGCAGGTGGAGTAGATGAAAACAGTGAATCACCTACCTAACAAGCTTGTGTAAATTAATGTCAGAACAGAGAATAGGAATGATAGTAAAAACAAAAACATTGCTAAAAGCTAAAAAGGACAGGAAGTTGTAGAGAGCCATGACCACCCACATCCTGAAGTGACACAACACATAAAAAAAGTAGAAATGATAAAACACCAGATTTCTTTTCTTTTTTTTTGGGGGGGGGGAGAGAGGCATGGAGAAGCCGCCTTTGTTGGGCTGAGAATTTTCAGCATTCCTTTTTTTTTTATCGATCATTTGATATGAATTTCCAAATAAAATACAATAATTGCTATTTAATTTAACTGTATGTACAGGTATGCAAGAGAAAAAAAAAGACTAAACTTACATCAGTGAAAGATACAAATACAAATTAAACTGATAAAGATTTTCATAAATCCAGAATTTTATCTCAATTGAAAAAATAAATTCCATGTTTTCACAGATATTTTATTATCAAACTGTATTTTCTGCTTGAATTTCTGAGATGTGGAGTTGTTATTTACATGTAGATTATTGTCCTCATCTTTGTTGTGGTTATCACAACATTTTGGCCATTGAGCCCTCATCAGTATGTATGATGATCCAGGTAAGCTACAGGGAATTCTAAAATGAATCCATTATTTAATTTATAAAGAGGATAAACTGTTCTTGTTTCACAGCCCATATCTAGTTACTGCTCAGTTATTGCTTGCCAAGGGATTGAACTCACAATTATTATGTCACCACATTCATGAAACAATACTATCATCCACTAGGCTTAAGCTACACAATAGCTTAATGGATTAAAACATTGGTTCATGAACTTGGTGACATAATTATTGAAAGATCAATCTATAGGTCAGGCAGTGTACACAGTGGATTCAGTGGCAACAGGGCAAGCAATAACTGAGAAGTACTAAAAATAAGAACTAGATAAGATATACCAAGACAGGAGCAATGAAATAAGAACAGGCTACCCCAGTAGATTAAATAAAAAGTTCAGTTCAGAATTCCATATAGGCTACACCTGATGAAATGATGGAGGACACAAAGTCTGAAACATTGTGATAGCACTAACCCAGATGAGGACAATAGTCTGCATGTAAATAACAAACTACATTTATTCAATGAATGAAAAAGCTCTAAAAACAGGAACTACAAAGAAACTTGCTAACAATTGGAGACAGCTGAAATTTTTAAAACACATGAGGAAAGAAAACTTGAAAAATTTGTCACTCATAGGGGACATCAAAGGCAAGAGAAGCAGAAGAAAGTCATGATTAAACCTCCTTGACCAGTTTGAGCAAATGGATAGCAGAACAAAGATCACAAATATAAATACAGTATTGATGTATGCAACAAAAACAAGAAGAACTATGACCACTTATATCCGAAAGGAACATGGCACAGAGATCTATTCATTGGATCATGGTAGATTCTTTTTTATACATGATGATTTACTTAATAGGAAGAATCACTTTAATTTTCAAAATAAATTTTTTGGCATCATATGAACAATATCCTGTTTTTTTTTTTGGGGGGGGGTTATAGTTTTTTTCATTCATCTTTAAATCATTTCTACCATTATTCTACTTCTTTGTATTAGGTTGGTCCAAAAATAATGTCGTTTTCTCACATAGTAACATATGTGAGAAAACGACATTATTTTTGCACCAACCTAATATGTACAACTGTTATGCTTTTCTATCTAGGATCAGAGTGTAATATCTGCCAGATGTCTGATTCTTCAGTGAAAGTACTGGACAATCAACACAAAGGTGAATAAGATTGGTGAGTATTTATTGATACAAGTTACCTCCTCTAATAAGCCTGGAAAACAGAATAAGAACAGTCTTTCCACTGTGGATTGAATAAAGTGTTTGGTTCAAAATTTCAAGATGGTTACTTGAGTACAATGATAAACATCTGAATACAATAGTTGAAATGTTGTGCGTAAAACAAATAAGATGATCATAGTGGTTTGAATTTTATAATATATACTAATATACTTTAGGTCAAGTCACTTTATGACTACTACTATATAAATCCACTACCACCTGCCGCATTATTGGGCCATCAACAACTAGTCACACCCACCAGGAATTTCTGGTGAGGTGGCTGTCTAGACATCCAGGAGGATTAAAAATAAAACCTGTCAAACAGTGACTAAACATTGTTGTAGGTTCGATGGCCATCTAGCACAATGAGACTGCTTCGGTTATTTTTGTCTAATGGCATATCAACCTCTATGAGTTACTTAATGATGAAATCTAAATATTTTCTATGCAACTTTTTACAGATAATAATGGTTTAGTGATACAAGTTTTACTAATTAACCCAAAGCTAGAGGGAGAAGAGGTAGATTCACACTTTTCCCAAGAGTATTTGAGCATAAGTGAATATAACAAACCCAACTGGAATTAGAACTGTGCTCCCTGATTAACAATTTCAAGCCATTATCCATTACAACACCTGCACATCCAAGCTTACAGCACCTGGTATTCCCAAGTGATTACTGATCTAAGTACTGACCAGGCTCAATGTTGCTTAACTTCTGTGATCATATAGGAACTGTTCAACATGATGTTGTCGTAAGCCACACTGAGGTTGACTGGGTTCCACAGCTATATATGCAATCAGTGCAGCGATACTACAGCCTTATTAGGCAGATGACTTCCTAGACTAAATCAACGGCCAGGGCAGAGGGTTCTCATAATGAAATCAACAATCACATGTCCATGATCAAAATGAGCTTTCAAGTTGGAGGACATCAGCTGGGGTTTGATCTTGGGAGGGATGGACACCGTCAGATCTACTTGCCCAAAACATGCTATGCATGAATGAACTGTGCAGTGACCTTATGACCACACCCAGTTATGGGACTGATGAGGATTATACTAATGAGCTAAAATATGTTATGCTTTCTGACCAAGAAACCTACATACCCTTTTTAAGTTGTAAAGAAATTGTGAAAAGTGAGAGAGAGGAGTAGCCAGAATAGGATGTGAAGTAGAAATGATAGGAGGAAAGGAAGTTTAACAAAAAAAAAAGAGAGAGAAATAGATGGAAGGCTGGAGAAGAAAGAAAGAAAATGAATTGAGTTTGCAATGTGGGGAAACAACAGAATGATTGAAAGACTGAAAGGCAGAGACAGATGGAAAGCTATAAAATTACAATATAGATAGAGAGAGAGAGCACAATATGTAGACATAGAGCTTGATACATAGAGAGAGAGCAAAAGAAAGAAAAGATGTAGAAATTATTTATACATTCTTTATCTCTTCATTTAGATAAAACAGAGATGAGCAGTGGATATTGGAAGGGATAGGGGAAAAGAATGAAAAGATACAGACAAAGGTTAAGAGAAGAGCAAAAGTTTGAGACAATAGACAATGTTAGTTGTCAACACTGGAAATTTCTGCAGGTCTAAATTGTCACAAATTATTCATGGAAGTTTATTAGAAAAATAAAAATGAAATTCAATAATAATATGTTTCTAACATTTACATAAATTAAAAGAGTAGTTTGGTTTGGTTTAATTTGGTTTGTTTTACAGCATATCAACCTCACTGGGTTATTTAATGCTGACAAGATTTATTGCTGGTAATATTTTTCCAAAAATGTGTTGCTGCTAATAATGTATTGCTGGTAAAAAATCTTTTCTTCAAAAATCCATTACTAGTAATAATCTTTTACAAAAATGTGTTGCTGGTATTAAATCCTATTTTTACACTTTCATAGTGTTTTGACCCCAGTCTGAGGGTTAACTATGTGCCCATAGCTGGGACCCTAACAGGTGCTACCACCCCAGGTGAGGGTGGACCTGGGAACACCAACAATTAATAGGTGGTTCCATGCTCCTCAAAAGCTCCTGATCAGAGGCCTTGCTGTTGGATGTAGTTTATTGTCTTATACAGGATGTTTAAAAGAGTAGGAATAAACAGAAAATATGATATTTTTAGGATGTTTTGGCATGTCAAGAGATTCCAGAAGAAAAACAGCTGAGTAGTGTTGAGTTTAGCATTTCAAACGATTTCTGTAGGCCAAACATTTACCTCCTTTATATACCTCCTGAAATTTTCTTTAACTATCCTCATATTTTGAACTTTCCTTTGGATTTTAAGTCATTTTTGATTTTGAATCATAAAGTGAACTGAAATGTAATATTTATTTCAACTTTATTCTATAAGAAAAATCTGAAATTTAATCTGTTAAGATAGAGGCACAAAGATTTCAATTTACACAAGAAGATATTTGAGGCCAAAAAAAAGAAAATGAAAGAAACAGAAAAAAAAAATGCCCTTGTTTTGATTTCTAAGAATGTTTTCCTTCCACAATCACATATTCCTGCATAACAAACAGTTATCGCTTCAAGTGTTCAAAATATGAGGATAGTTAAAAAAAGAAAGAAAAAAAGAAGCGGTAAGGAAGTAAATCGGTGTTTGGCATGCAGAAATCATTTGAAACACTAAACTTGACAATACCCACTGATCGCACTGAAGAGTTTTACGAAGGTAGTTTTATCTAATATTTTTTACAAAATTTAAACCAAAATCCATCTTGGATTTTTTAAAAGTTTTTATTATGAAATGTTTTTTTTTTTTTTTTTTTTGGAGTGGTGGGGTATCTTCCAATCAATTTAAATTAGTTTTGAAATACAACATAGTATTTTGTTTATTAGAAATATCAAATTTAATCTTTCAGCTTGAAATTAAAACTAAAATAAAAGTTTCAAGTAAGATTTTTCATTATTAAAAATTCACTTTAAAAAAGTTAGTTATCACATTTTCCTGGAATTACCTAGAAAAGTAATTGAAGCAGGGAGAAAGAAGGTAAAGAAAGGTATACGTTCTTCAAATTACATTTCTTGTCATTCTCATAAAATAGAAAAATAATTTATTATTTTATCATTAATCAATAATTTTGGATTGATTTTTTAAATTAACTTTTACTTGGAAAGTTGTCCTGGTTCATTTGTCATGCACATGTCAATATTTTAGGAAAACTTGCAAAAATTACTCTCCAAATTATTCTTAATAAAATTCTTTTCTTGAAAAATACATAAAATATTTGTTAAATTAAATATAAGTACCTTCACTAATTTGGTATACATAAGGTTTTTTAAAATGATTTTTAAAAATGAAAAAGCTTTCTTGAAGCTTTCATTTTAGCCTTAATTGAAAACTAAAGGATTTATTTTAAAATTTACTATTTTCAGGAAGCAAAATACTCTGGTACATTTCAAACAGAAATTATATTGATACAAATTGATTTTTTTTCCAGTAAAAATTAATAAAAATCGGCCATTTATGACACATTTGTAAACAAAAGATAATCCTCGGTTTTAAAAAACTTGCGAAAATAAATTATATTTTCCTGAAACGTTATTTGAGCAAAATTAGCAAATTTAAATTAATCTGATTTAAAGCATATTTGCTTTAAATCAGATTAATTTAAATTTGCTAATTATAGCATAAAAATGTTGTATACAAACACTTCTTAACTACGGGGTCTTTTTTTCTGACGTGTTAATCGATTTTATTCATTGACATCTGATTGACAGCCAAACCTGCTCATAGTAATGGTGGAGCAGACGATAAAGTTTATATGAAGTTTTTTTCCCCTGTGACCTTTTAATGATAGCTATATAGGTTTTTAATCATCTATATACTTCAGAAATTCTGCACATATACAAAAAACTAAAAGTTTTATTGCGTTTTTTATTTTTTTGATTCAGAATAGACTTTCGGTAAGACCAGGTCCGATTTTTTAAAAAATTCAGTAAAAAATTCTTCAAAGAATTCTGCTTAACTTATAGCACTAAAAATTATCTCAATGAATTTCTCATAAAATTAAATTAAGGGGCTGAAACACATGTAAAATAAAAAATATTTTATCAAGATTTTCTAATAAAAAATTTTTTTTAAATTATCTCATTGTTTTGTGAATAAATGCTGAAAATTTCATTAAAATCCCACAATTATTTGATTTTTGCAGGATTTCCAAATTAATGTGTCACCGCAAAAAAACAGACGAAAATTTGCTATATTAAAAATAAAATTAAAAAAAAGTTAGTACAACCACCGACGCAAGATAAACAAGTTTTTTTTTGGGTGGGGGTTAATTAAAAAAGGAGTAAAAAATTTAATTAAATAATCAAAAAATACTTTGATCCTTTCTCTTAATTACATAACAATTTTGACGATAAAAATATGTTTCATTACGTTTTTGCAGCAGGTTTTCATCATGATATGCCGATTTTTTTAGCGATTTCGTGGACTAAGACATTTTTTAATTAGAGAAGCTTTTTTAAATTGTTTTTATGAATAAATTAATAAACATTAATATTATTGTATAAAACACAATATTGTCTGAAGAAAAAAATTTTCGATGAAAAAGGAATTTTTACAATTTAAAATTGAATAATTTAAAGTTTAAATCTTCTAAAATAAATGTATGAGATAATCATAATTCTTAGGAAATATTGTTAAGTATTAGGTTGGTGCAAAAATAATGTCGTTTTCTCACATATATGTGAGAAGACGACATTATTTTTGCACCAACCTAATAAGATTTACTTAACTAATCATATATTTTTAAAGCTTATTATAATCTGAAGACCCCCACCCCCGACTATTTTTAAAAGAATTTTCTATTTGTTTTTTTTTGTTCAATTGTGTCGACATTCCAACAAGAAGACATTTTTCTTTACCTTCACATTTCAAATTTGCATTTGCATTCATAACCCCAATGAAGGCTATGACCTTTTTTTAAATTAAAGTTTATATTTCAATTTTACTTTGTATTTTGGAAGTTTAGTAAGATTTTAAAAACTGTGAAGTTTAATAAATTAAAAAAATCAATTCATTTTTAAAATAAAGGTGTAAAAAAAAAATTCTCCATGTCAATAGAAAACATTTTTTTTATTAAGAAAAATTCAAGACTGGATTTTAAATTTTAAAATCCATATATAATTTTTATGCTAACTTTTAGTTTTAGAATACTTAAGACTAAGAAGAGTTTAAATAAATAAAATAAAATTTTTATTTGAATTGCCAAAATTCCGAAAGCAAATTTATTTTCCATTTTTCTGGTCACAAACAAAAAAACTTATTTCAAAATATTTTTAAAATAATTATTTACAAGAAAAAACAAAATAAATACGAAAAACCTTTTCTAAGTCTAAAAAAGCAGCAATTTTTTAATCTAATTTTTTATATTATTTAATAATTTTCAAAATAAATTGTAAATTGTTCATTTTTTTCTTCTTTAAAAAAATGCTTTTTTTACAAAATTAGTTTTTACTTACAATTGATTGAATTAACTAACATTTAAACTTAGTTTATTTAAATTTCTAATGGAAAGGAAAAATGTAAAGTCTATAAACAAATATATAAAGTAAACTTTTTTATTGATTAACTGTTTAAAACTATATTTGAAGAAAAATAACTTTTCCAATAACATTATAAAAAAACAGTTTTTTTTTTTTTTTGGTTAGATTGAAAAAGTTAAAAAAAATGGAGACTTGCTTATGAAATAATTGTTAAAGTCTTTCGATATTTATATTAAAGAGATTTTATCAACTAACAGCTTTAAAAAAAGACTTACACTTTCTTCTTAGCGAGAGAATTGTTCATGTTGCTTTTTTGATTTCCTTCTTCTCAATTGGTTTCTTTTTTTTTTTTTTGGTTTTTCTTGGGTGAGTTTTTTTCTTCTTTTTAGTTTGGGTAAAAAAAAGCACCAAAATTACTATTTTAGGTACCTTTTTTTATTTCTTTTTTTTATCCACAAGAAATTATTAAACTATTATTATTTGACATCTTCAGATCTATGGAGAGGGGGAGAGTGTAGAAGAATTTGAAAAGGAAAAAAAATGTAATAAACTTCAATATAAAAAAAACTGTCCGCCTTTTCCCCCCCTTTCTTCTTTTAATGTCGCAATGTTGATTAGAAAGAAAGACAAAAAGAAAGAAAAAAAAAGACAAAAAGAAAGAAAAAAGAAAAGACAAAAAGAAAGAAAGAAAGAAACCTATCTGGTTGTTATGGTGACGCAACGCCAGCTTATGACATTACCTTTTTTTCAGCCATTTTATCAGTCTTTTCTTTTTCTTTGCCTATCTTTCTCTTCTTATTTAATTTTATCTACATTGTTGATCTATTTATTTCTCCTTAACTTGCTCAATAAAAATCGCGTTTTTTTTGTCTACTAATCATAGTTACTAGTAGTAGTACAGCACTTAGTGTCGCAATTAAATTTTTATCCCTTCCCTCTCTCAGATATTGTTTTTTAAAAGAAAGTTTAGCGTTTCGAATCATTATTTGCATATCAAATATTGATATACATCCCTTACACTGTTCTTTCTTATTTTTATTTTTATTTTATTTTCTGAACTCGTTTCATATTTTTTTTTACACAGAAAAAAATTGAACTTTGGAAGAATCACACAAAAAAAATGAAAACGCAAAATGGCGAGAAGTTAGAGATTCTCTCTGGAAGGAAACCAAAATTGGTACGAGCCAAGAATTCTTCCCAGCCGAAGAAATGCTTTTTGAGCGGGGTGCGGTAAATGTTCATGGAAATCAAAACAAGGACATTTTCTTGTTTCTCTGAAATTATTGGTTTTCAAATATTTTCTCATATAAATAAAAACTAAAAGGTGACGTTGTACAAGCACTGCTACCGGAAATGATCATTTTTTAAAGATTTTTTTCATTGTAAGAAGAAGCACTTCTGATCACAAATACTTTTAAAAATTGTTAAATTTTAATTTTTAGAAAATTTTGTAAATTCATCGTAAATTGATAGTAAAAAAAAATGAATATACTATGAATTTGATATTTTTACATTTTAAGAAATCACTTGGTTTGAAACTTTGTTGAGCATATGTATTTTGTTTTGGCTTTCGTGGGGAGACATTCATGATCTGAAGTGCTTATTGTTTTAAAAATAAAATAAAGATTATTTCTATATTGACTATATTGTGGAACTCCACCAAATGAAATCTCCATGCCTTTTTCTTCATAGAGATTTAATTTCAGCTTTTACTTCATAAGAATGATTGAAATTTTCATTGCATTTTTTTGAGTATTTTTTTTTTTTAAACTACTCTTTTCATTTCATAACTGACTTTTCAACTGTAAAGGTGGGCTCAGAATAACAGTCTAGTTAAAAAAAATAAGAACGTACAGATGTAAATGTTCGGAATAAAGAAATTGTTTGAAACATTAAATTTAAAACTTCACTCCAGAATATAAGGTTAATTCAAAAAATTTAAAGGGAAATACATCAGTTTTTTTGCTATACAGAAATTGTTTGAAACAGTAAACTTTACAATACCCTATTTTTCATTTCTTTCTTTTTTGAAAAAGCTATATTCCCTATTATGCTTGTCTTAAACATTAGTTCAATTTTTTCTTACTCTAATTTAGATAAAAAATTCACAACTATATCATTTTCTCTGTCTCTCTCTCTCTAATTTTGGTACTGTTCTTATTTTCCTCTCTTTCCTCCAAAGTTTTCATTTTTTTTCTCTCTTATAAACCGCTTTTCTTTTTAATTGCCAAAAACAGTCTTTCTCATACCTCATTTATTCCTCTTTTCTACCTGTTCTGCACTCCCTCACCTGTCCTGTCACCTTACTGATTTAGTATTTGCAGGATTGGTCTTCCCTTACAGACAAGAATCAACTTGTCATAAATGGCTGATATCTTCAGTTGACACGGAAATGGCAAGTTAGTTTATAACAATATTCATAGATAATAAAGTCATGGCAGTTCAGTGTTCTGCATAAGTGCATATGCCAACATGATGATTGTTTCCTTACACTCGATAATTACTGATCAGAATGGTCAACTTGTCCAAGCTTGCTTATGACATTTTCTCAAACACATTTTTGTTGTGCATTCCTTCACTCTCTTCAATGTATATTGCAACGTCTTCAGAGTTTTTGATTCATTCACTGACTAAAGCAGAGGTGAACAAAAACTTGCTAAAAGGGAAATAACTGAAACTAAGATATCCAGAAAAGGCATGGCACGGGGAACAAGAACAATTTACCCCAGTAGGCCAGAGCGTACAATGGTTGAAACGTCATGAGTATGACAATAAAAATGAGGACAACAATTCAAACAATGTAATTAGTGTAAATAGTTACAATATCTCATCTCAGAAATATAGACGGAAAAAAAAAACTGTGTCAAAAGGAAGGTTTTTCCCTTAACACCACTATTATTTTAACTACCTTTGCTCCTTGACAATGTTTATTGTTTTAAAAACGATGATTAAAATTGTAATAATACTTAAACATATGAAAGTGATTTTATATATTTTCTTTGTCTTTAAGAATTGACAACAAAAATAATAAATACTATTTATTAAATTGTTTATTGACAAAAGATCAGCTAATTGCCAACTGATTTGAACTTTATAAAATGGTAATTAATAAGTTGATTCAGATATTTTAATAATTTAGTAAATGTTTATAAATTTATGAATAAAAAATTGTTTTCATATTTATTTCATTATAAATTAATAAATGATAAATATTGCATTGCATTAGTTTTAATTGTATTAATTTTTAGAATCTTGTAAATTATTCTTGTAAATAAAATATCTAATAAATAAATTGTGTTTAATATTTTTGTTGTCAATACTCAATAATAAAAAAATGTATAAATTCACTTTCATCATATGTTTAGGTTTTATTGCAATTCTAATCATTGCTTTTTAAAACAATAAACACTGCTGAGGAGTGAAGGTAGTTAAAATAATAGCAGTGTCAAGGGAAAAACCATCCTTTTGATACTCATTTTTTTCCAGGCATGAATGTCCAAGCTTGCTAAAACTTTATTAAATAGCAAACACCTGAATCATACTATTTTTTATAATCATCATAACTCTCAAGCAGCATCAATCTATAAAAACAAGGAACTACCCACAGACTGCCTACACAAAGACAGCAATTGCCCATGCACAAAAAGTTCTGGCCTGCCTAGACATCCAGTTAGATATAAAACAAATCATGTTGTCTGGACAGTGCTCTTAACAGCAGTCCTGATTGCAGTTTCAAACCAGTTCATCAGAAATCACCCACATACAGCTGCTCAATGAATCTAACACATACTACAATAAGTCATTTATAAACACTACATGATACAAATACAAACTTTCTAACACATGGCACAGTGGATAAAGGTGTTGGTTAGATCCAGTGACAGGACACAAAGAGTGTGATTTCAATAAGGCAGTGGAAAACTTTCAGAGGGAAATTAACAGGAGATAACTGATAACTGACATCCATCAAACATGCCACGTGGAACTAGAACAGTCTACCCCAGTGAGCGAAATAAAGGGTTCAGTTCGAAATTCCAACCACCTGAAGAAGGCTGGAGTGTACAACGGCCGAAACGTTGTGATAAATATGGCGACAAAGATGAGGACAATAGTCCAAATAATGTAAATAATGTACATAATACCTCATCTCAGAAATATAGACACACTCTTTTAAATTGTTATATAAAATGTTGTGTTTATTATAAACCTTGTTCATAATTATCTGTTATTTCTTGATACTCAAATTATTTATCAATGTTTGGGTTGACGGCTTATTTCCTCAATTATACCTATTGATAATTGCATCTGTCACTTAAAGGTTAAGAAATATAAGACCAAGTTTTATACCATCCTGGGTAAGACAATAAACTAAATCCGCATCCTGGATAAGATGATAAACTACATCCGACAGCAAGGCCTTTGATCAGGAGGTTTTGAGGAGCATGGAATCTTCTCTTAAGTGTGGTAGCCTCTGTCAGGTCCCAGCTATAGGTAAATAGTTAACCCTCCAAAAGGCGTCAAAGCACTATGAAAGTATAAAAATAGGTTTTAATACCAGCAATACTTTTTTGGAAAATTTTTTACCAGCAATACATTTTTGAAAAAAAATATTACCAGGAATAAAAATCTTGTTGGCATTAAATAACCCATTGAAGTTGACATGCCATAAAACAAACCAAACCAAGTTATATAAAAGACTAGAAAACTCAACACTTACTAAGGATTGCATAAAAATCAAATTTTATTCTATATACAAAAAAAATATAATCCTCATGACCTGCCATTGTAAATGAGGATTTTTATTACTTCAAACTGAACAGATAAGAAACTTTTGAGAGAATAATCGAAGTGAAAAGAATGTGCTTGCTTTTAAAAAAAAAGAAGATGGAACAGAACCTTGCTTGCTGTGACAGTTTTCATAGGTTTCATGCTCCTCACCGGAATCTATGATACCTCCCTCACCCCCACTCTATTACATTTCAGTTTTCATAAGGTAGTATTCATATAAAATACAAATTTTATTGTCATCTAATTATGTACAATAATGGATCATATGCAATATAGATGAACATTTCAACTAGAAAATTTGAAAATAAATACAATGTATCTAAATATAAATCAGAAACATGTCATAATAGATTATTTCATCTTAAATAAATCAACAATGTTTTGAGGCAATTTTTAGCATCAACTTGAGATTTTTCTTGTTAAAATGTTGAATAATTTTAACACATTCAACATTATGGATATAAAATAGTGAATTTTATATCATGTTTTTCTCAATAGTTATCACGAAGAAAATAAATTCATAGATTTGGACAAAAATAGACTCCAGAATGATGTTCAAATCTGCAAAACTTCATCCTTTAATAATCACCTGTGCTTAGTTTAAATTATAACATATATAAATGTAGGTAGAAAAAAACAAAAAGCAAAATGGCTGATGCTAACCTCCAGGAAAGTAACTCGTTTGCACCTTCTCAAGCTCATGTTCTTAGCTGACATGAAGTGGAAAGACTATATTGAATCCATTGCTAGGTCAACTGCTAAGAAAGTCAGTTCATTATGTTGGGCAAGATAATTCTTCTCTTTTTATCTTACATATCTATAACTCTACCATTCATCCATGCTTAGAATATTGCTGCCACATATGGTCTGGTTTAACCTTGAGTACCTTGATAAAATCCAAAAATGAATCAGCAATATTATTTGTCCTGATCTGGTGGCTCGGCTTCAGTCACTTTCCTAACATTGTAAGGTTGCCTCTCTGTGCTTTTCTATATTTTATATTTTCCTGGTAATTGTTCAGATGAGCCCTTCACTATGATACCTAGACTTTTTGAGTACTTTAAGCGCAGTACTAGATTGGCATCAAGATATCAGTTGAGCTGGGTAGATGTAGCCATAAATTCTATGCTAACAGTTTCTTTTCTGGCACTTCTCATTTGTGGGATTCCCTTCCAGCTCCACCCAACTTCAAAAATTTAAATGCAATGTCAATCACTATCTATTGTCCTCCTGATTACTTACTTTTTTGTTTCTTTCTGCTCATCATTATTGTTTCCATTCCTAATTCTTCCATAGCCTGTAATCTCTTGTGTTTTAGTGGCTTTACTGCCTTTCATGGGGCAATACTGATTAAAAAAAAATGTTGATTAGATAGTGAGGGTCAAAAAGCACTGTCTAATGCCCTTAATTAGGCTTGGGTCCTCCCCCAGTTGGAGGGTTTGGGGGTAGCATGCACCAGCCTTCTTTAACACAATAATTCCATCTACATTTCAGGTAAACTGACATGTTCAAAGAAGACTGTTCATCCTGTTGGTCAAAAAAGTCAGAAACAGCAGGTATGATTCCTTATCACTGAGATACTGGTTCCCAGACAAGTGTTTGTTCATGTTGGAGAACAGATGATAGTCAAATCAGGATAATAGGGAGGGTGATCAACCACTTCAAAGCCACAGTCACACACAATAGCCATCGAAATAAAGGACTTATGTACTGGAGCATTGCCCTGATGAAATGTCCCATTTTGTCAGTTTTTCTGAGAGCATTTTGTAACTGCCTCAGCAATTTGACAGTACTCTCCATTCATAGTGTGGCCCTTTTGAAGATAGTCAATAAACACTATACCCAAAAAACTGAGGTCCTCACCTTCACTACAAATGAAATGACTTTGGCCTTTTTTTGGAGCAGATGTGACACTATTTGGCTTGTTAAAAGGGAAAAAGAAAGAAAATAGGCGAGAATTAAATTTAGGTTATAAGAAGCCATCACGAAAAGGACACTAAGCGGTGATATTTTTCTGACAAGGAAAGGTGGTAAAATTTTTTATTCCCATTGTCAAGAGGGTAAAAAGGAAGATACTGGAATTAATCTGATTTAGGTTACGGGGCGGGTGAAAATTCCAGGTTGGCCAAATAACCTCAGAGACAGAATTCTAAATAGATAAAAATTAACTGTGTCGCAGAATTGCAAAAACAAAAGTGTCCACTGGCCACCATGAAGGAAAGGTTAAGCCTTTGTCTATATATAGAAATCATTGAGAGGAGCATCTGTTTATCGTCAGGCTGGCTATGATGGTGAAATTATTTTATCAGGACAAAAAATTGGCTGTGTTTCGCCAGATGGCCACCCACTTGATAATTGGCGAAAATCTCGTTGACAAATTCCATATGAAATCCGGCTATAATAGCGAAACTGTTTTATCGGATCAGTGGTTGGCGCCAGAAGTGCAGGTACGTCTGGGTGGCCACCCACTTGGTGATGGCGAAAAGCTAATTGACGAATTCCAGGTAATTCGGTTAAAAGATAAAAGAGTAGGTCTCCTCGAAGAGAAGAAGGAAAAGGAAAAGTAAAGGAAAAAAAAAGGATAAAATTTTTTTTTCTTTGAGCAAGATTTTTTAAACCGAGGCTAGTCTGGCCACACCCACGCCACTGAGCGCCTATTGGCTGAATGATAGCAGGAGTATTTGGCGGAGGTAATCATGTGAAGAAGGAGGGGAGGCCTGTTGCACCCCCCCTGAAGGGATAGGTGTGAGATGCCACTATGAGAGAGAGGGGAAACCCGTTGACACCCTCTGAGGGCATGGTGAGATACCAATATGAGAACAGAAGGTGGGAAGACGAAAGACTTCCAAAAATGGAAAATAATAAAATTTTCCTGACCGAAACCAAATAAGTGGATTGTGGGTTGAGAATTATCAAGGAACCTCAAACCCCGACAAGCCCACCCCGGTTTTGGTTGGCGTCTATATAAGCAAAGTCACAGCGAGCGAAAATCAGTTAAGTTGCAGTTGGAGTTGGGGTTGGAGACAGACAGGCAAGCAGTTGCAGTGAGCTGAGAGCTCTGAAGACCCGTCTTGAAGAAGCTGACTAAGATTCGCTCAAATTCCAAACTCAATTTCTAACCAAGAACAATTTATTTTTGAAGAACGGCTTAGACTCACACCACCAAAACAAGTTTTACCAATATCACCTGAAGATACACCAAGAACCAGTTTCTTAAAGAACAAACAACTTAAGATGTTAAGACTCGCCTAACAAACACAAAGTGTCACAAATCCATATAGCGGGTTGGGAAGTAGACGCAGTCCTGTATCCAGCAACCAGATATAAAATATTCTTATCCTTTTTTTTAACACATTTGAACTTTTTGAGTTATTACTTTATTTTCTTTCACATATACTTGTGCGATATTACCCTTATTCGAACTCGACTTGCATTACGGCCCGGCGACTGATTGATTTTGTCTGCCTAAGATTAATTCACAACGTGGGTAGGTTAGACTGGAAATCAAAGCAGTTACTTCGGTAACCAGACGTTGGAGGTGAGCTGGGAATGACAAGGCTGATACCAAATCTAACCAGATTCCCATCCGAATCACCAAAAGGTTAGAACGTCACATTTGATGCCGCAACCAATACCAAGCCAGTTGGTCATCACAGGACAGGATAGCACGACGGACGCAGCCAGGCAGACGTCACATTTGGCGCAGCGACACCGGGGGGACATCACACAGACGAAGAGGGGTGTTTCCACTGCATGGATTATCTCTTTGTCTCTGGCTCAAAGTGATGAACCTAACACTCATCCTCGATTAGGAAATGCTCAAAGAAACCAGCCGAATCTGCATCAAATAATATCAGATTTTTCTATGATTTGATCAGCCATGTGCACTTTTGAGTAGGTAGCAAAAGACATGGCAACTACAGAGCAGAAACCTTCATGCCAATTTCATTGTGCAGAATATACTCGAATCTCTCACAGGATATGCTATTTGATTTATAGTCAGTCACCTGTCATTCCTCATGATGTGGTGAACACAATGTTTTCCTCGGTGATGGCAGTTTCAGGATGTCCTGATCTTGGGTCATCTTCAAGACTCTCTCTTTCCCTCCTAAATTCTGCTGCCCACTTTTGCACTCTTGATAAAGCTTGAGCATCATCCCCTAATGTAGTAACTATGTCAGCAAGAATGTCCTTGGCAGCTAACCCCTTCTTCTGCAGTTACTTGATAACACTATGATGCCAAATTTTTTTATTTCCAAGGAAAGTTGCTACAAGTTATTTCTGAAGTCTTCTTTGAACAGTTAGAGGTCAGTTTAATTGTAAAGAAACAATGCAGTTGTTAAGAAAAGTGAAACTGATGCATGCAAGCTTTCACAGCTCTAGCATCACTCCTTCATAGTCAGCCTATGAACTTTTCAATCCACCCTCGTACCTGGAAAGAAACAATGCAGTTATTAATAAGAAGAGTTAAAATTAATGCATGCAAGCTTTCACAGCTCTAGCATCATTCCTTCATAGTCAGCCTACGAACTTTTCAGGCCACCCTCATATGATATAAAAACAATTTTTTTCAAGTTTTTGCTCGATTTTATCATTATTTATTTATATTCCTATGGATACCCTTTTGTTGAATTGGAAAAAAACTGTAAAAAGACCTTTCTTTAAATGTTAAAATAAAAAAAAATAGCTTGTTAATTTTAACATCTTCAAAATGAAACTGTTCTCTTTTAATTGTCTTAGATAAGCTTTTTCACCTTCCATGAGCATGGCTGATGCTAACCTCCAAGAGGAGATGGGACTTACTGTGCCTATTCATACTAACTTTTTCCACTAACATGAAGTGGAAAGATTATATTAAATCAATTGCTAGGTCTGTTACTAGGAAAGTTGGTTCACTACGTCGTGCTATCAATTTTTTTTCACCAGAATCTATCTTACATATTTATAAGTTAATCATTTGTCTTTGCATTAAATACAGCTGCCTGTTCTGGGTATGATGATAAACTACATTCACAACCTGGGTAAGACAATAAACTATGTCCAACAGCAAAGCCTCTGATCAGGAGGTTTGGAAGAGCGTGGAACCAATTGCTGGTGTTCCCAGGTCCACCCTGTTAGGGCCCCAACTATCAGTAAATAGTTAGTATTTTGACCCCAGTTTCGAGGCTATGTGTCAAAATAGGTTTTAAAACCAGAAATAATTTGTAAAAAAAAATTTATTACCAGCAATACAGTGTTGAAAAAAAAAAAAAAAGATATTACCAGCTATACATTTTTGAAGAAAAAATATTACCAGAAATAAAAATTTTGTTGGCATTAAATAACCCATTGAGGTAGATATGCTGTAAACCAAGCCAAACCAAAATACATCTGCCACATCTGATCTGATGCTACTGCTATGTATTTTGAGATTTGTAATGAAAGGAGTGCCTATTGTATGACTTCACAAAAAAATGCATTTTTAATCACGATTTCTGAATTTTAATTGACATTGAACCAACTTTTTTCTGTTCAGTTTCTGTCTGAGCTACTTATTTAAAAAAAAAAAAATGAAGGTGAATGGTCATGCTTGATAGATCCAATACATAATTTATTACTTGGTAAGTATTTAATATCAGTGAATATTAATTTGATACGTGCATAAGTATTCATGGCTGAAAGAAAAAATTGTATTTACATTCAGACTAATGTCTTCATGCATAAAGACAAACTTTATCAATGCATTTTGTCTCCCAAGGGACTTTATCAAGGTAAATGTAAGGATTTTGTATTGCAGCATGTATTTAGAAACAGAAGGAAAAATATTAAATTTTCAAAATTTTTGAATTTAAGAACTCTCTAAAATATTTTTAAGTAAAGTAAACCATGTAATGTAATTTAATGCTCAATTCAAAAGTGTAAATGTTGCTATTGTTGTGATTACATACATATATATATATATATATAAAATGTAATTATTAATTTATTTTAATTTGATAAATTATTTCTGCATTTATTTAAATAATAGGTCTTGAGTTAACATTTCCTTTTAATTTAAAAAAATGTTATGGTTGTATATGTTGGCTTGAGGAAAGGAGTATTTCTTTTAAGAAGGAACTATTTGAAAAAAATCTGGGACATAATTAACATTTTGGAAAGAATCAATAACTGTACTTTCAAGAACTTTCCATCATATTAAGTTATTTTCTCTTTTAATAAGAGTGCCATTCTTGAGATATCTTCATCTTTGTTGTTATTATCACAATGTCTTAAGTGTTGTACCCACCAACATTTTTCAGGTGTCCAACATTCTGTATAAACTTCAGGGAATTTTCAAGTGAACACTTTATTTAATCTATGGGGTAGATAGTTCTTATTTTGCTGTCCATATCTAGGGATATTTTGTTATTTAGTATTTCTCAGTTATTGCTCACCCTGTTTCCACCAAGTCTGTACTACCTAATCCAGGGATTGAACTTAGACTTGGTGGTAACAAAGCAAACAATAACTAAAAAATAAGAAAGATGAGATACCCCTAGATATGGACAGCAGAACAAAAATAATCTACCCACAAAATTAAATGAAATGTTCAGTTCAAAATTCCCTAAATAATAGTTAGATTAACAGACACCTAAAGAAGGCAAGTGAGTATAATGACTGAAATTTTCTGATAACGACAACAAAGATAGAGATATTAGTCCAAAGGTAAAAAATGTAAAAAGTGATAACTCCTCATCCCAGAAATTAAAAAAAAAAGAAGAAATGACTCAAGCATTCAAAATTCTGACTTGTTTATTAAAATAAATTACAAAATAATTTACCAAGAAATTTGTCATTGGTAATCCTTTCTGTCGTATTCATTTTAAGAAGTGCATAATGTTGTGACAATGGTATTAAGTTTGATGGTGAATGCTTTAAATGAAAACATTTTGTTCACTCTTTCATAGCCTGCTTCTCCAAGTTTCTTCTTAAGATCTGGATTGTCCACAAATTTCTTCATGGCTTCAGCAAATTCTTCTGGTTCTGGTTCACAGAGAAACCCTGTTTTTTCATGCTCTACTGACTCTTTGGGTCCCCCACTCGACACCGCAATGACTGGTAGTTTCATATACATTGCTTCAAGTGGTACAATTCCAAAGTGTTCATTTTCAGGTGTGTACAGCAAACAAGTAGCATGAGTGAGCAAGGTGAATTTCTGATCAGAATCAAATGACCGAACAAATGTGACTTGATTCTCAATTCTCAGCTCACTTGCTAGCTGTCTTAGTTCCAAATAGTGATGTCTGTTTTCTGTCACTCGTTCATCATAGCCACCAGCAATGATGAGGTGAATATCCTTAGGGTTTGGGACTTGCTCTTCTAAGTTCACTAAAAAAGAAAAGAAAAAATTAATAAAGGAGGTTTGTTTTTGTTTGTTTTAAAAAAGATACATCTAGTAAAAGATACCTTTCAAAAGCTAAACAAGGTATTAAGAAACAGGAAAATTTTGTTAAACACAAAGAAAAGAGTGTTGAATTGTTATGCAATATTGATCCTCTTATGACTGTGAATACTGGACAATTCTTCACAAATGAAGTGACCTGAGGTAACAGAAATCATTCAAAGGAGGGTCTTAATCAGGGGAGGTCAGAATTTTCTTTAATATACAATAAATGTGGTGGGACCTTAATATAAGGGAGAATCAGAAAATCATTTAATCTTTATCACTTTGTATGTGACTTCATTTGTTGTACAAAAAGTTTATCCTACCACTGAAGGTGACTGATCCCTGAACAATAGTGTTTGAATTTCATAGTTGTGTCTTTATATCCTGCCATGGCAATCGAAAACAACTTTGAGTGAAATTAACAATAAGGATACTGCAACTGAGAAGGTGTTGAGAAGGAATATTAATAATGCAGAGTGCTGAAGGCTAAAAGGGTAAAAAATTGTGAAATTATTAGGTTGGTGCAAAAATAATGACATAATAATGTCAAAAAACGACATTATTATGTCATTATTTTTGCACCAACCTAATAATAAATGGATGGTCTTAACAAGCTCAGTAGCAGACAGAAAATTTCCCTAACAGAAATCCCCACCCAAATCATCTATTAAGTATTTAACTTAAGAGTATATAAATAAACCCAATATTTTCTCTGTTAGTATGTGCGTGTGTGGATATATATATATATATAGTAAGCTGAAAAATCGAATCATCCTTGATAATGGCTAAAGGTATAGCCAAAAGCACTCGGAAATATAAAACATTTGGACAGTTCTTACATACCTTTTGTCCGTGAAAAGAAAGCTCTTGTTCAAAGACAAGAAAAATTAAATAAAAAGCTTAACCGTAGTACCTTGTCTGTCATTTTTAATGAAACACATATATATATATATATATATATATTATGCATGCATGCATGCATTACCTTAAAAGCCGCCTTATCGGGCAGCATTTAGGCTACATACTGCAGAAGGCCCCTGATTGGACTTTCATCACAATAGGTAGAGAGAAGTAGATGCAACAGGCAACTATAAACTACAGAGGAAACTCAAAACTTATCACTACATTTAAGTATTGCAATAATATTTAAGCTTAGCTTTGAAAAGTTCGACAACAATTCTTCTGTTGCCACTTAATTTAAAGTCAATTTGATGTGCGTAGGTCCTTTCTTTCTGTACAAACAATTATTTTTATTTCATGCGTGACTTGCTGGATTTCACAGTTAATATTGATTATTCCCAAATTTATTTCCAAGTTATAAAAATGGGGTGCAGAATTAATTTCAACTTGGAACCAATTTCAATTCAGAACTAAGGGTTAGGGTTTTTAAATTGAGTTGAAATTAGTTCTGTCATTCATAAAAATTGTTATCATACAAAAAAATTTGTCACAAAAAATCATGTTAAAAAAGAAAAGAAAAATATTACAGAAAACAATTGCAGTAATGAAAACTTGGGAATCCAAAATTTCAGGATTGCTGGTTTGGATCCAGGCAGGAATGTTTTTAATTTACTCATAGAGTCAGCCTAATTCCAAAATGGTATGATACATTGGGCTACGACCTCTACGAGTAAAGTTGAAAACATGGACAATTTTATTTAGAAACACTGTAATTTGAGAACGGTAATTTTTTTCATTTGAACATGAGCTATTAGAAGTTAGGGAGTTGTGTCTCTTTAATTGTTTTTATCAGTAAAGTTAAAAACGTGTGAAACACTGACATTTACATTTATTATATAGATATAGGATTAATATGAGTAAAAGTTTGTAACTTAGCTAATTGATGTTATCTTCAGCATCCTAACTCCAGTTTCATAGGTGGACCTGTCTGTCCACTCTTCAGGGGTTATCAGCAATTTATGGATATTCAATGCTGATCTTCTTGCAAAATGCAACATTGGCAGAATTGAGACTTTCCTGATTCAGTCACAACTTCACTGGGCTAGTCATGTTGTAAGGATGAGTAACAACAGAATACCTATGGTCCTTATGTATAGCCAGCTTGACAATAGACAAAGGACTGTTGGACGGCTATGGCTCAAGTATAAAGACAAGCTAAAGAGTAATTTCTCAGATGTCAATGTGCCTCATTTTGAGCAAGTTGCCCTGGATAGAAATAACCGGAGATATTTGTACCAGAGCTGCATCAGAAATTTTGAAATCAGTTGTATTGACTGGCTAAGAGATGACAGACGATGGCAAAAAGCATCAGCAAATATTTCTGTGGTTATGTCCCAAGATCCTCACTGTTGCACAATATGTGGATTTGTATGCAGGTTACTAGCAGGACTGAAGTGTCACATACAACACAAACATAAAAACTGAATGAGGTTGTCAGAAACTCATACATCAAAATCAATGGGAGAGTCCATCATATATAAGCATCGTATATAGATGTTCCATATTTTTAATTTTATCTATTGGCCCCTTTATAAAAGTTTCCTGAGTAGAAAAAAAAAAAAAAATCTTGTTTCTGATAACCTTATGACTGATTAATCCTACCTCAATACTTCAACAAATGGGAACATCATACTTGGCTATATCCATAATACATTTGTTGCTGCCATATTTACTACAATCATTGGATGACATGTCTAAGGGCCAGGTTATTGTAACATGAAAAAATAACTCATCTACCTCCACCCTCTGAACTTACGTTTCTATTTTAGCAGAGATCTGACTCTTAATTGGTTAATCAAGACATATGCACTAATATATTTTTAATTCTGACCCCATGTCCCCCAACAGGTTTAACTTCTGAAAAGAGCTAAGGATTTGTTTTTAAATTTCCCTAATAAATCATTTTATCACATTTTTATCACAAGTTACCAACCATCACCTGAGGAAGTACAATCATAGTATTGAAACATGAAAGCTCTTGTGTAGCAATGTAAGATGTTTTTATTAAAATCTTTTATAATAAAAATATTATATATGTTTGTGTGTGTGTGTCATTAACAAAAGTTAAAAACCCTTTAGCTGAAACAGATTAGTCATGTTTGTTTATATATATATATATATATATTGCATGTATTTTGGCAGCATATTTCCATTAAGACATGTCTCATTAAATAATTTAGACAAGTTTTGTCTACTTATTTTTAAGAGGATCCTCTCATAATTACAGACATTTAGACATTTCAATAACCTAGTTACCTTCCTATAATATAATTTAAAACATACAATACATAACCTTAGCGTTTTTCACTTCACAAGTAAAAATTTAATTTTCAGATAAACACAACAATTTTGATGATCACAACAAAGATGATGACATTGCGATAATGTTGAAAGTACTTGAAATAAAATGAATATGAATCAACATGGTAATTTTCTTTCTTACTTTAATAAGGATACTAAGAAACTTGTCCATAAATATGAGAGGATCCTATTAAAAATAAGTAGACAAAACTTGTCTAAATTATTTAAGGTGTCTTTGAAACTTAAGGTCACAAATAACTCTTCATGCAACTGCACATTATATATATGCATATTGCATAGTAGAGATTCGGTTCAGGCCAAAAATCAGGCAAAGATACTCTAGATGAGTAGAGATTGGAATTGGAAAAGAATTTATAACATCAAGCATTCTGCTTTATCAGCAGTAGATGACAGCATTTCATATTATCTAGAACCAAACTTACAAGAAGCTATAAGGGGAAGTCTATTAGTGGATAGTGACAGCTTCATTGAGGACATACAATTATGAGTAGACACAAAGAGGCATCTGTTATGATCTGAACTATTATGTTGACATAGCCTGAAAAAGTGATTCCTGTGGGCTATAGCAGTTGAACAGGCAGGAATGAAACAAAGAGAAGATGGTAGTTTCACTTGGTACTTTTGCGATGACATGCAAACATTGATATAGACTTTCATTTAGCCTTGGTGGCACAATTTCCAATGGGAATATTAAGGATTTCACTCCAAGGGGTGTTGCAAAGAAAATTATGAAATGATTCCCAACCAGAGCATTTGTCTCAAAATAATGTTTTGTGAATAGGGAGTCGTTACCTAATAGATGAACAGAAAGAAATATCTGCAAACACAACTGTGTGATCCAAGTCGCCAAGAGAACTGTGGCAAACTCGCACCAGTACAGATGCAAAAGAGGCCGCAGATCACATGTGGACATTTTTGTCAAAAAAGTTACATGTGGATTTTTCTTGTTAGCAGTGGGACAGTTTGGCATGTCTAGATATGGGCCTCTCTGCAAAGGGTCAAGATCCGAGTCTTTGTAAGGTGCCTCATGCCAATAAAAGCAGGAGGGGGGGAACCAGCAGTCAGCAAGACATGGTGTCTTGTGAAGCCATTCCAGTGAACATTACCTCTCTTTACCTATTACCCTCCTCTCCCATAGTTGTTGGGAAAGCAATAGGTTAGGTGTTTTCCCCATTCACACTCTTGCCATACCTTACAATATGAACAGAAGTGCAAAATATGACAAGAGTCTGGAGAGGAATTAAAGAACAGATCAAGTGAAGAAGGATAGCCATCAGAATTACTAGGGAAATGAGCAGGGAAATCTAGTATTTGATTGGGACATTGAGCAAGTGAAAAATTCAAAGTTTGGATACCAGCAAGATCAGTAGAATTAGAATGTTGGCATCATTTGTCATAAAGAACATTGAAATCTCAAAACACAGATATTAGCAGATGCATATAGAGAGATTTTCCTGAACATAGACATCGAGGCCATGTATAATGCACCTTAGAATCCTTTAAATAAGGAGGAAGATAGCCTGGAACAGAAAATTCAGTGCTAGAGTTATTTGCCTGTTTAACAGTATATCAACTCTTTATGGGTCATTTAATGCCAAAATTAAATTTTCTTCAAATCTTGGAAGTAATAAAAATATATGTTATTCTGCTTTCACTGTTGAATACATGGTAGTTGATACTTATCTTTTGTACATATACATGTTTGTGTGAACATAATTACTAGGTGGTGATGCATGTTTTATGTTGTGGTTTTGTTGAAGTTATATTTTGGAATACAGTTTGATTTAAGATATTGTAGAATATTATATGGACTAATGTCATGAAAGTTCTTTTATGTTAGTCGTTTGGTAGAATTTTAAACTGATTTGGGTGAAGTCGCTACAATTTGTTAGTATGTGCATATTATTGTTAATTTTTTTTATATAAAAATTACTACTGCTATTTTTACTATAAAAATGTATTTTCATACTTTCATGGTGTTTTTTTTTTCAAGGGGGTTTTGCCCACAGCTGGGGCCAAAACAGGTGCTACCACTCAAGGTTAAGGTAGACCTGGCAACAAATGCAATTAAGAGGTGGTTCCATATTTCTTAAATCTCCAATTTCTCTATCAGAGACCTTGCTGCTGGATGTAATTTATCATCATACTCAGTGGTAGAGATTGAGAAATTTAAGTTAGTTACACAGAACACTAGGATATCTGGAGAATGCTCCAAAAGCAATGATTCTACACTACAGAAATTAGTATGAATACTATGAATGTTGAAGAATTGAAGAGTCAAGAGCCTGAGGTGAGTTTTTGCAAACTGGCTTACTTCTGTTTTTGTCAATCATAGTCATCATAGAAAATGGTTTTAGGGTAAGAGAGGTCAAGAATAATAGTTACTGCCCAATGCCTAAGGAAATATGGAAGGTGGGAAAAACTGCAGCATAGTATAGCCTCAGTGTTGCCCACTGGAAGTGCTTGCAGTGGCACCTATCCATGTGTGACATGGCCCTACAAAAACCCCAATATTATGTGACTGTTGACCAGAGCAGTCTCTCTAAGTGCTATTAAAGAATTCGGGATCCTTGTTACTGGTCAGGAAGAAGCAACCAGAAACCTCTCAACCCAGTTCCCTCAATATGAAGAACCATACCCAACAACTAGTCATATTGCCAAAGAGTCAAGGTAGCTGGTCTTATTAAGGCCTCAGAAGTGGAAACTGGAAGCAAGGGTTAAACCTCTACTCTTGTTCAAAATAGGAAGAAGAATTATGAACGTGAAAGGTGAAGCTATTTACTCATATTAAAAAAAACATTAAAACATAGAAAACAAAAAAATAGTAAATAAAACTTCTGAGTGATGGTGGAGATATGAAAATCAAACAAGTCCAAAAATTTTTAAAATCTGGAAAGTGTTTTAACAGAGGTTGGAAAGTATGATACTGAAATCTGAAGACACATTGGATAGCCAAAGATGCATTCCAAATGCTAAGCAGAATATTAAACGATAGAAAATCTTTGTTAGAAACAAACAAAAGATTACTGAACTGCTACATGATATTTGTACTCCTATGTGGCAGTCAATGGTGGAAAATTTCCTCAAAGATGAAGAAGAGACTTGAAACAGAAATGTGGGTTTATAGACGGATGTTGTGGATATCATGGAACAAATATGCGAGCAGGGTAAAGTTTTAAAGAAAATGGAAATGAAAAGCAAACGTGTAATTAACATCAGGAAGAGACAGTTAAAATTTCTAGGGCATATAATGAGAAAATAAAGCTTGGAGAATCTTATACTCACAGGACAGATAGAGGCAAGAGGGACAGAGGAAAATAATGCATAGCATACTTAGTAAGTTTGAGTAAATTAATGGTGAAATATTAGGAGAAATAACAAAAAGACAAAAAGGACAAGAAATTGTAGAGAACCATGATTGCCTACCTTTTGAGGGGACATGGCAAATAAAGAAGCTGACTAACAGAATTCACATACACATGCACTAAAAAATATTCCATTTCAAGGTTGCCCACTGTTGGGTTGGTGATGAGCAACTGAACAGAAAATGGTGGGAGGCTGGAAATTTTGGTGGATAATATAGGATTTTGAATATAAAAAAGATATTTCAACATATACTGCACAAAAAAAAAAAAAAAAAAAAAAAAAAATTCAAAGGAGATACATAAAGAACCACCACAAAAAAAAAAAACAAAAAAAAAACAGGAGGCTAAATGGGAATAGCTGGGTCACATTCATGGATAAAATATAAATATCCCCACAAACAAACAGTATTTTGGTATTTCCTATAAAGTTATCAATGGTCAAAGTATCGGGAATGTTGCTATGGTAATGGAGCTAAAGTATTCAGAGTGAAGCCGCTTGGCATAGATAGACTTTGTCACATATGCAAAATGTATTATAACATTCTTGCTCATTTCTGTTATTTATAGCAGTGTTTGGAAGGAAAATGTGCAGAGTGTGGTCATCTAACAGCACAGAGGTTCCATCAGTGACCGTGGCTTGTGCAGCAGTTTTTAGCCAAGTACAACATTCCCCAGGTTCAAAAAGTACCATATTCCCTAGATCTTGCCCCTTGCAACTCTCCGCTTTCAAAAAATAAAATCACACTTGAAAGGAACAAAATTTCAAGACATCAAGGAAATCCAATAGAATGCAACAAAGCAGTTGCCCACTTTCCCAAAAAAGGAGTTCCAGGAATGCGTCCATCAATGGAAACAACACTAAGGGAAGTGTGTGGCTTCAGGAAGAGACTACTTCAAAGGAGATTAAATACTAAATTGTTAGGTGTTGTAGTTTTCTTTTTATAGCACCAGTCTTGATACCTTCTAATCAGACTTTGTACAAAGAATATTTTTGTTTTCACCTTTTGCACACACACAAGCATGTCTTCCATTTTACAAAGCATCTTGAATTTGCACGACAGCAAATAGGGAAAGCCTTTCAAAATTCAAAGGGAGGTAAGTATAATACGTAACAGTTCAATCAATGTCATGACAAGTTTTCTCCCTTGATTAAACAAGTTATGACAAAGTTTTTACTTCGATCTCAATGGTAATATTAGCTGTTTCCCTACAAGGAAACATTTGACATTCATTGACTGAATAACAGTACTACTTTCGGTTGAAATTTATAAAACCTTTCTCTTACAACATTTTCTGAGGAAAACAGGTTTCTCAAGTCCAGTAACTTTTATTGCTCTTTCTGATATTGATGGGGGGGTTTCCTTCCAAACGTTCAATTTGAAGTCGTGTGGAATAATGTTAACATGTTGATTATGTCATTATTTTCAAGGTGGTCCCAATCTATACTATCTTTTTCATGATTCTTTCCTTTTTTCTTCAACTTTTATAAAAGCAAATTTAAAACAAATCAGGTTTGTTCACTTATAGTTAACATTTTAATAACAAAATTATATAATCAGACATTAGCTTCATTTTACTTATATCTTGGTGTTGTAATTGTCTTTACTGACTGTAGGTGGTGTAATGGATATGGGCACAGAAAGTAGAATTAATGAATCAGGTTCATATTCCAGGCTAATCTGCTGCATTCACTTTTAGACAAATACCCTTGGGAAAGGCATTAATCACTTCTGCCCCAGCTATATGTTAAATAGACTAGGTTCTCTATCTTTGGGTAGCAGTCCATTGAAGAGATCCATATTCAAAACTGTAGAAAAGGCAATAGGAAATTACTATATTTTTTCCAAAGAGTCATGATATTTCACAAAAGTAATTGTACTATCTTACAATACTCAACCAATTTAAAACTAACTTATTTTAAAATAATTAATACTGATTATTAATTTTGACTACAACTTACCATATTTTTCGGTTTACAAGACATACTTTTTTCCCTGAAAAATACATGTGCATCTTCTAAGACAAATGTAAGGCAACACTCAGGCTCAAGTAAGCTTGGACGGTTACCTAATTGTCTTGACTAATAGGGATGTAGATTTGTATGTTGAGTCATTACACTATAATGTTAGCTATCTAATTCAGCCTTTTATAGGATGTATCCTTAGTACTTAGCTGTTACAAGTATTTCCAAGACTAGAAATCTTCCTGGAGCCAAGCCACTAGCTTAAACATGCTTGGTTTACTAGCGGCGGGAGCCTTTCTGCTCTTGACTAGTATGTCATTGCCATACAAACAGAATCGGATGACTGATTAATGTAAACAATACATGGCGCCACTATATAAGGGACACATGGTGAATGTATTGTTGTATGAGAATATTTTTTTTCTTAGAAATTTTTTTTCCAATATTAGGGTGCATCTTCCAAGCGCAGCGTCTTGTAAGCCAGAAAATATGGTACATCTTATTTTTGTTGCTTTTTTGCATTGAAACACTCAAGATTATCTACTATTCTATGAACATTAAGTAGCATGGCTCAGACAAAGCTCACATGATATCCACATGGGAAAGGTATGAATCCATCTGTTTTTTTCCCTAGCTATGGATTAAATAATAAAGCAAACTAGACTCTCTAGCTTTGGAGAAACAAAATTTTGATTTCAGAACTAGTTGGGTGTGGGTAGCCTGTAAAAACCTACTTGCTCCAGAAAACATCTAATTTGGATATGGCCCCTATATGTCACCAGGGAGTTTTCCAAGTTAACAAGATGACAAGGTTATGATGCAAAAACTTTTCTTTGTCTTTTGAAAAATAATAATAATCAAATATACTTACTGAAAGCATACAAAGCAAGATCTAAGTTCTTTTTTCTTTCATATCTATTGATAGAGAGGAAAATAAATTTCTTGTTCTGAGGTATTATTTCATCTGATGGTGGCTGTTCACTTGCAGCATCCATTAAAGCAAAGTTCGGTGTTGGATACAACACTGCTGGTTCAATGTAAGACAATCTCTTGAAAGTTTCTCGAAAAACACCAGCTTAAAAAAGAAAAAAGAAAAATATGTCAGACCTATAAATACCTAGATCAAATTCAAGATGTTTATTTTAACTTCTCTGCCATGCAACATCAACAAGTATTATCTATTTAAAAAACAAAATATCAAAATGCTTCTACCTTTCTGATAAACAGCATTAGGCAAAGTTTAACATACTTACACACAAAAAATCTGTGTTAAAAAGACGTTTTTTCTCTTGACATCGCTATTACTGTATATGCTCTCAGCAATTGTCATTGTTTTTAAAAAGTTATTTTTAGAATTTTACTAAACCCAAACATATGAAACTGGATTTATGTATTTTCTTTTTTCTCAAGAATTGACAAAAGCCTTGAACACCATTTGAGTAAATAATAAGTAATATTAAATACTGTTTAACATTTTTGCTGGCATTCTCCAGAAAAAAGTATAAATCGAAGATACTCTCAAACTATTTTAATGAATTCATGTGGAGAGAGTAAATTAAAGAAATACTTGGAAAATGCATTTTTTCAAAATTTATAATTACAGTTACCCATTGTTATTTGAGTATTTAAATTTTTTTGTCCTCTTGTTCAGACATTTTTATAAATTTATGGGCAAAGTTTAATCTTTGGATCTGAAAAAAAAAAAAAAAAGAAAAAAAAAAGTGTATCAAAAGGATAGTTTTCCACACAAGGAAAAGTCCTTTTGACACACCCTTTTTTTCAAGATCTGGCAGTTAAACATTGCTAATTTATACAGAAAAATATGTTTTCAGAGTTATTTCTTTGCAATATGGCAAATAATAAATATTGCATTAGAGTTGGTTTGTGGTGAGTACAAAATAATAATAACACCTTTTATCCACTCCCTTCAAATTCAGGCAAGTTGAGGAAAAAGATGGAAAGAAATTATGTCGATAGGATTAGACATGCACATGAAGGAAAGGGGATGCTGCAATTTAATTTTTTTTATACATATGTTTTTTGGGTATATAGTCTAGCTGATTTTATTTAGTTTCTTTTTTATCATTTTTGTTAATAAATATTCCACATTGTGATAACAGATTTGTCAAGAAAGGTCAAAAGTAAGAACCTGAATGTAAATTTACTGTGGATGATCTAGCAATTAAAGCAATTTCAATATATTTTTGTCTTAGTAAATTGCTTTGTTTTTAATTAAAGTAGGATCTTTTAAATCAAAATTATGATTGACTGATTTGATTTTTTTCATGGCTTTTCAGGTTGTTTAAAATCAGAAAACAATTTTTAGATTATAAGAATTTCTCTTGAAGATAATGATTTTTACTAATACAAGTCCTACTAATCAACCCATAGCAGGGGGAGAAAAAGTGGATTCATACCTTTCCCAAGAGTATTTGCATGCAAGTGAATATGATGAACCTGACTGTAATTTGAACTTGACTCTCTAATTTACAGAGGAGAGCCATTATTCATTACACCACCTGATATTCTCAAGTAGGTCTAGGTATTGACCAAGCTAAACATTGCTTAACTTCAGTGATCATACAAGAATCGGTGTTCAACAAAGTAACAGTTCTTGGGAAGAAGCTGTCGGAATGAAAATTCGTCCTTACTAATGGAATACGAAGGGAACATGGACGATTTGTTGCAGTGTACATGGCATGGCAGATTTTGGCAGTGAAGGCCTGAACTGATAGAACTAAGGAATATAGATTGTCAATACATTTGCCATGGAAATTGGGAAGTAGCAAGAGGTTTGTGATATTTTGTCTGTAGGAAGAGATTTGTAAGGTGAAAAATAATTCAACCACAAGGCTGCCTAGACACCTTTCAATTCTGAGAAAGTTACAAAGCAATAACAAACTTTTTTAGAAGCAACTCCAAATGTTTTCCAAGACTATGGTCTTAGCAGTAATTTGCTTTAGAAATTAGTAATAACAGAAATTTTACTATTTCCAGTGCATTTCACCATTGGTTGCATCCAATATTTTCTTGTGATTCTCATTTAATTTGACTCTTACCCTCTGATCTTCCCAGCTTAGTTGGACTCAGAACAATACAATTCTTGGGGTTACTAGGATATGCAAAACCAACCATTACATCAAGGTGAGAACCACACTACTTGTTATTGTATATATGTGTTATAGTTTCTCTGTGTGGGGCATAATTTTATGTATGACTTACCAGTATGAAACTGTCTGTGAACAAAGCATGTTTGCCATTCCTTTTTTTTTGCTATTCCATTCTGTCTGTGAAATAAGGTGTTATTATATCATGGATAAAATAATGACTAAAATGGGGGAAATAGAAACAGTGAGAATATTCCTTTCTTTCATAGCTTATCCATTATTAGTCAACATGATATGGTATCATTAACACCGATTAACTGGCAACCTCAACATGATATTAACACCCATTAACAATTTAAATAAATAATATTGCATATTTATAAAAGAAATAATTTTATTATTTATTCTAATTTATTTATAAGAGAAATAATATGGATATTTATTCAATACACAAGCACAGATGTGAAGAGATGGGCACTGATCATTTAAGCATTCTGTACTACATCCCAAACAAATCTACCAAGAGAAGATAATGGTCCTGCTTTCCCTGCCAAAGCCAATGGAATGATGATGATGGGAAGTACACTGACTGAATGAAGAATATTTTCTAAGGAAACAGCTAATATTACCATCACTATACAAAAGTGAACTAGCACACACCTATTCAAATTAGCATTAATACTTGTAATCCTTAATTTTAAAACTTTACAATATGTGTGATAATTTTTTGTATAAAAAATGGAATATTAAAAATAACAATATTTATTTAATAATTAAATAAATTCTAAGTTATATAACATTGTGAAAGCTAAGGAAAAATGTTTTCAAAACACTGTTCACCAATTATCTGTACAAACACACATGAGTCCACTTTGGTATGGTCATCTTCTTCTATGTACTGTATCCCTTCAGGATGTGGACGATCATGGTTCTCCACAATTTTCTTGTCCTGTTTGTCTTTTTGCTATCTTTCTTAATCCCTGCCAACCATTTACACAAGAAAGTGAGGTATGTTATTCTCAGCTTTCCTCGGTCTCTAATACTTTCAACATGTCTTGTGACTGTTAAATTCTCTAAGTCTTCTTTCCTCATTTTGTGACCTAGTTAAATTTTAGAATACATTTTTGGAGGGAGGCGTTACTTTAGTGAACTTTCACTTTTGATGCTGTGATAAAAACGGGGAGGTAAAATAATTAAAGGGGAACAACTTTGTAAAAAATTAAATTAAAATTAAAACTTTTTTCTTCAGCTTTAACTTAAGTGTGTGTAATTTACAAAACAAATATGATTTTGAAACTTGGAAAATATTCGTTTTCAACCAAGAATACAATTTGTAAGTGCTTATTAATTAAATATCTATATCTGATTCACTATTTTTTTCATTAACGAAACAATTCTTAGATAATTTTTAAAAAAAAAAGCATTTGTTGAAATTTGTTAGAAACACGTTTCCCTTTTTTAGTTTCTTTGAAGTTCAAAAATCTCTTGAAAGAGTAATGAATTAACTTTTTTTTTCTTTTTTGTAAAATTGTTATATTATTTGATGTTTACGGATTTTGTTCATAAAGTGTCTTCTGAAGAGTTAATGAACTGGACAATTTAAAACTACTTCCGCAATTATGTAATAATTTACGTTTGGGAAAAAAGTAAAACTCACCATGTAAACTTCCCAGTACAATAGATTTTCAGGGAGTTTACACTTAAATTTAGAGAAATACAAATTAATTTATTTATAAAATATTAATCGAATGTTTGAAAAAAAAAAAAAAAAAAAAAAAACCTCAATAAATATATAATACAAGTTTTTTTTTAATTACTTTTTTTTGGTTAAAAATTAAAAACAAAACAGCAAACTTAAAAGCAGAAATCAAAGATACGAATTAAAAGTAACTGTTTTTTTTTTTTACAAACTTAAGTTTTGCAAATTGATTCAATTCTGGGATAAAAATGCAAACTTTTTTTGTTATCAATGCAACAACACGAAGTTTTTTTAGAGAATCAATTTTAAATTAATGTAAAGTTTAAACAAATAAAAAAAGCAAATGACTTCTTTTTAAAGGGAAAAAAAGTTAAGTAAAGTTACTTACCAGTAAAATTACTATTTACAAGAATACGGTCTGCCATTCCAGTTGTAATTTCTTCAAACCAATCTAAAGGTGCCCTATAGATCGACTTGAGAGTTGTTTCTCTACCAGTCAACAACATATCGGGGTAATGACAATAAAAAAGAATTTTGGTATTTCGACCAAACCTTAAAAATGGAATGCATGCGGACACTTGATCAACAATGAGCAGATCATAGTCAATTCTACTCCAGAAGGCCACGTAGAGAGCCACCAGTACCATTCGCAAATAGGCGAAAAGAGCTTTAAAACGACCAAACATATTTGTGGGGAGCCAATCCCCAATGACGGTAACTTTTAACTGACCATTTTTAGTTTCTTCGAAGCAATGATTCGGATCATGATGTGCCGTCATAAACTGAACATCATGACCGCAGGATTTAAGAGCTATGGCAGCATCAACTACGGCTCGCTCTGCCCCACCGATGCCCAGATCCGGGTGAACAAATATAATATTCACCATGATTTACACTTTGTCCGAACATTAACACAAAACATTGACACGATTGCTTGTGCCAAATAATAGAGAGTTCTAACACAAAGGGAAATCACTCTCAATTAAATACCGTCAAACAGTTAATGATTACTTCCCTTGGACTCGGAAACGTTCACGAACTTAACACTACATTAGAAGTGGCGTGCGTTCCTAAGAAACAAGGTATTTCTTCACCTATAAAAATCTTTCTGTACAAAATTTAAAATATCTTTATCATTTATTATATTTTTTACTCGTGATATACATTAGCGACATTATAACAATAAAACAATCAAAATAAATAGGAGTTTGTCATAATAATATCATTTCAGTTGATGAAACTATTTATGATAACATCTCCAGAATATTAAAATCACTGCTAATTCTAAGATTTACACATTCTGAAATAATATCAAACATTATCTACTTGAAAGACAATTACAAAAACTAACATTTTTTTCCTTCCTTTGCCTACTGTAAAATCAAATAAATATGAGTTTGTCATATTGATATCATTTCAGTTTATGAAATTATTTAGAAGTTATAACATCTACAAAATTAAAATCATTTCTTTATAAAAGCTTGAGAAACCGTAGGCTGCAGGCTATACTAGCCTAAAGGATATTCCGGCTCCAGGCTGCAGCATATACTAGGATAAAGGATATTCAGGCCCTAAGCTGGAGCCTATACTATCCTAAAGGATAATCCAACTCTATACTGCAGCCTATTTTAGCCTAAAGGATAATCCATCTGCAGCTTATACTCACCTAAAGGATAATTCAACCCTTTAGCCTAGTATAGGCTGCAGCCTATACTAGCCTAAAGGATAATCCAGCTGCAGCCAATACTCACCTAAAGGATAATCCGGCCCTAGGCTGCAGCCTATATTAGCCTAAACGATAATCCAGCTCTAGGCTGTAGCCTATACTAGCCTAAAGGATAATCCGGCTGCAGCCAATACTCACCTAAAGGATAATCCAGCCCTAGGCTGCAGCCTATATTAGCCTAAACGATAATCCAGCTCTAGGCTGTAGCCTATACTAGCCTAAAGGATAATCCAGCCCTGCTTGTTATAATGAAAACTTGAAACTTGTGAGCAAATATTTATCTTTGAAAATCTGTACTTCTGTTACATAAACTTCAATTTGCACTAATCTCCTTCCATAAAGATACATCACACTTCCAGACAAAATATAAAATAAATTTGGAAAAGGACTAGTATCAGTCAGTCACATAGCAATTGATTTTGTTTTGTTTTTAAGTTTTATCAAATTTTTTCAATCTAAAAATATTTTCTAGCTTTAAATAGTCAGAAAATATTTTTAGATTGTATGAATTTTTTTGAGATAACAATTTACTGATACAAGTTCTACTAATTAACCCATAACTGGTGGAGAAGAGGTGAAGCCATACCTTTCCCAAGGGTATTTTTGTGTAAGTGAATAAAATGACCCTGACTGTAATTGAAACTGTTCTCTGATTTTCAATTCCAAGCCTTTATCCATTACATCAGCTGCATATCCAAACTTAGAGCACCTGCTATTCCCAAGCAGTCAACCATTAGGTACTGACCAGACTCAAGGTTGCTTAACTTTGTTGATCATATGAGAACTGATATGACTGCAAGCACAAATCAGTTAGCAGTCTGTAGCAGCCACTGCTGATGCAGTGAAAGCCAGATTTTTACAGCAAAAGTTACTGATCAATTTGCTTGTGGATCAATTAATTCTAGTTTTAAAATGTGATTTTAACATATTTTATTTTATTACTTCATAATTATATGTAAAATTAATGAAGATTATTAATTTTCATGTGAGATCTTAATAGTGTTATTTACTTAGCATATTTTTTAAGATGTGTCACTGCATGATATCTACATATCATCTTACATCTGGTGTATGATACATTTCAAAAAGATAACTATTAAATAAAGCTTCATCCACTATGAAAAAATGAAAGAAATAAAGGAATGATAAGTAAAATATAATTCAACACAGCAAGTCTTTCTGTCTATGACTTTCTTTCATATTCATTCCTTCCTCCTGGTAGGCTAAGTTTAATAAATAAAATAAAATAAAAATATTTCTTAAATCCCCTGAAAAGTATCACACACTTATCTCCTTAACATCTTGTTAACATTAACACCAGCTTTCTTAAAGGTAGGTCAATCAGCTAACTTTGTTTCTGAAATCAAATACTTGGATGAGCAAAACAAAAGATCAAAGACCCTGTACCAAAGTGACAGTCAATCTTACTCACACTCAATGCCTAATTATTGACTTCAATATAAACCCAGAAAAAGGACTTCAAGGTCAGTTCTTTCAACCCTTTCACCAGAAAGCAGGACAGGCTGGTTTACTCCTCTAACCACCAAAGAACTAATCAGGATGACTGCCTACTCTAAAAAAGGATGAGTCTTGCTCTCTCTCTGTTCCAACATACAAATTGACTGATCATGAGATTCGAGGTTTTGAGGAGCATGGAGCCACCTCTTAATTGCTGTCATCCCAGGTCCACACTACCCAGGGTGGTAGCACCTATTAGGGTCCCAACTATGAGCAAATAGTGAACCCCCAAACAAAAATTAACAGTATATTTTTATAGTAAAATGACCCTCGATACATTTTTATAGCGAAATGACAATCATTAAAACACTAAAAAAATATAAAAATACATTTTTATAGTAAAATTACCACCAACACATTTTATGATCTACAAAATATATATCTAAAAACATACCTTTACTCTGGAAGTATAAAATTATATATAAAATATCTGTAATTGAAAGCATAAAATTACATAAAAATATTTAGATTTCGGTATTTAGCAACCCATAGAGGCCTATATGTCACCATACAAAATCAATCAACCAAACAACCACCATGAAAAACTTTCATGACATTAGTCCATATAATATCCTCCAAGAAATCAAACTGTATTCCAAAATATAACTTCAACAGAACTACTACATAAAACACACATATAACCGCCTCTAGTAATCATGTTCACATAAATATGTATATGCACAAAACCTGAGTATCATCTACCATGTATTCAATTGTGAAAGCAAAATAATGTATATCATATTTTATTACTTCAAAGCCACCAAGAAAATTAAATTTTGGCATTAAATGACCCTAAGGAGTTGATATGTTATTTGTAGTCAGTTTCTTCTTGCTTGGAATAAAGTTCCCTAATTCACTTTTTTCACCAAACAGCATAGCATAAGTCAAACAATCCAATACCCGTATCTCCTGTTTGCTACAAGAGTTGCACCACTCTGTCATCTCATCAAGCACTTTTTGTAGTTTGAGTGACAGATAAAATTTGCATAGGTACAAAAAAGAGTCTCACAAAAGTATCTGATTCCATAGTCTATCATTTCTTAAATATATGATTCGTAAAGCCGCCATTTTCTTTTTGGGATACTTTGCACACAAGTCATGTCTGAATGCGTTTTCTGCCAGGAGGTAAGCCATTTTCTCTTGTGTTACACCACTAAACAAATAAATCAATCAATCTTGGAGAAAGATAGTGTTTTCCTATCATTGTCTCCACAGTTTTGAATTGTACTTCTCCTAGACTGGTTGCCAACCAAAGTTAGAGAACTTAGTCTGTTCTGCTTTTAACTTGTATAAAATTCAGTTGTCCAGATTTTTTACATTAAAATTGGGAGATATATATATAGAGAGAGAGATTAGTATTTCTCAAACTTTTTTACCCTTGTGGAACCCTTGAAGTAGTTTCATGGCTTAGGGAACCCCTGTATAAAAATTACTCTATACAGTTATTTACGTAAATTATTCAATCATCTAGAGATTTTTATATTAAAAATCTGAACATTTGAATTTCAAACAATAATAAAATGAAAATAAAGAAAACATGGGTCTAACATGTGTTAAATAAATCAAACATATTTACAAACATATGTATATGTGGCGGACATGAGACAGAACCTGGGATGAGCACAACTGGTCGCGACTTGCCTTGTCCCCGCCAAAAAAGAGCCCGTATTTGTTTAGTATGTAAAGCTACTGCAGTTTAAATAAGGGAGAAAAAAAAGCACTTACCGCTCTGCCGTAATCCGTCCTCGGCCAGATAATGTAAAAGAATGAGAGGGGACTTGCATTGCATTTTTATGCAATAAAGATGCAATGCATTATGGGACATGGACGCAATGAATTATGGGATCACATGAAGATGCAAGGGATTATGGGTATATGGACAAATATAAAAGCAACTACTTTTTCCCAGTGTGGAAAGTTCTTGGAGTGACGTTCACGGTTGGCGGCAAGAACAGTCTGTTAGTGCGATTTTCAGACAGAACTCAAGAAGGAACGACTCAAGGTTGAAATATCTGCTGGGAGAACTTGAATTTACTCGCTGGTTGCTGTTTTCTTTATTCGCCACAAGCTATTTCAGCATATTGATTTTTCAAAATGGAAGGCAAGGTCTTTGACATCCGTTTGATTCCAGAATTCAGCAGCGCCCCAACGGATATGCCCATTGTTGAATGGATAGAAAATGTGGAATCGGTCTGCGAACTTTGCACCATGGACAAGATTGAGCACATCTTGCCTCTATGACTACGAGGCGGTGCCCTTGCTGTGTATAGACAAGTTGGTGGAGAGCAGACGCAGAACAAATTAAACGGGTCCTTATGACTGCATATGCAACTGACAGATTCAATGTGTTCGACCAATTTCTGATTCCGCGTCTTCGCCCAGGGGAAACGGTGGATGAATTTCTGGCTGAAATGCATCACTGCCTGATCGGTGGATGGCATGTGCATTTGTGTCAGGGCTGCCACATCATGTTAGGCAGCTTCTCAAAGTTTCGTCCAGGATGGATGACATGAATCTAGAACAGATTCTGACCTGAGCAAGAGCTATTGACAGATGATGAAGGGTGCCAGGTATTGGCCGCTGCATCAGTAGAGCTACCACGATCAGAAGCTGAGGTTCCTCCTGCCAAACCTGTTAGCAGAATGATTACCTGCTACAAGTGCTCTGGACCCAACCATATGGCGAAGAATTGTACACAAGGATGTGAGGAGAGGTCAAACAGAATGCAGAAGTCAGGAGAAGGCATCAGCGCCAGCCTTCTCCCCGAGCAAGTAAAAACCCGGAAGTTACCCACCGTACAAGTATTTGTAAATGGAGTAGAGTGCACAGCTCTAGTGGATTCAGGATGCTCACAGACACTGGTGAGCAAGGCTGTGTGTCCATGCTGGAAGCAGGAAGAGGTGGGAGTGTTAACTGCCGACGGGAGGACCCTGAAGTTCTGTGAATACAGTAAAATTAAGTTGGGTGTCGAGCAGATTCACTCTGTGACTGTTGAGGTTCTGGTCGTGGAAGGACAGTTGCTAGGGTTCGATCTTATTAGGATTGATGCAATCAAAGTGCTCAGAGGTGTTCACCTGACTGAATGAGGTGAAGCACGTTTCGGAAACCTGAACACATGTGCCGCCATTCTTATCAACAAGCCTGACTTTAGAGTGACATTTAACCCGAGCACGAAAATGTGGACTGCATTGTGGAAGTGGGCCAGTGGTCATTCGCCTAGCAAGTTGGTCAATAAAGTACAGGAGTACACAGTACCTGGCCACGTCCTGGATGCATACGATAAAGAACTAGCATGGTGGCAGCGAGACGGATGGCTACTGCCATATCCCGAGAAAGAGCTTGGCCCACCAAAGAGCCGGTACTTGACTATCGGGAGTTGAACGGCTTTGTAGATGCATTCACAGCTGATGCAGAGGTGTGTGTGCAGAAATTATGAGAATGGCGACGACAATGAGCTGACGTATCACTGTTGGATTTGAGAAATGCGTACCTACAGATTCACATTGACAAATCGCTATGGCCTTTTCAAACAGTGGTCATTAAGGGTAAGCGGTTTTGCCTTACGCGTTTGGGTTTTGGCCTGAATGTGGAACCACTTGTCATGAAGTCAGTGATCGACACGATAACGTCCCAGGATCAGGACATTAAGAGTGCCATGTCGGCATACGTCGACGATATCTTCATAAATGAAGGTCTAGTTTCTGCAGCGCATGTAAGACAGCACTTTGCAGATTACGGGCTAGTCTGTAAAGATCTGGAGCAATTAAGAGACGGAACTAAGGTCCTGGGTTTGCAAGTCTGGGAAGAAAGCAACTCCCTTCAATGGAAGCGGGGAGGTCAGGTTCCAGAAATTGCTCAAATGGTGACCCGCCGAAGCGTATTTTCCTTGTGCGGGAAACTCATGGGTCATTTCCGTGTGTGCGGTTGGCTTAGGGTGGCAACTGCATTTATTAAATGTTATGCAAGTACACTAACCAAAGGATGGGATGACGAGATAAAGGATGCCCCTCTTGGACGTATGCTGGAGGAAACAGTGGCCAGAGTGCGGGAATCAGATCCTGTCGGTGGAGACTGGTGTGTGAATGACAATGAAATGACAGTTTGGGTGGATGCAAGCTCTGTGGCTATGGGAGTAGCACTAGAGGTGAATGGGAGCATCGTGGAAGATGCTTGCTGGTTACGTCTCACTAATGATGCCAGACACATTAATCTTGCTGAGCTTGATGCGGTGATCAAGGGCGTGAATCTTGTCCTGCAGTGGCAGGCACCAGTTATGCATGTGGTCACTGATTCAGCATGTGTGCATCGGTGGGTGTCTGACACCCTGACAGGAAAGACGCGCGTGAACACGAAGGCGGCAGGTGAAATGCTGATGAGGCGGCGCTTAGAGACACTGTGAGCTTTGGTGGAGGAGTACGCACTGACTATAACTGTGACGTTGGTAAAATCTTGTCAGAACCACGCTGACAGCCTCACCAGAGTGCCACAACGCTGTTTGGAGATGCACAAGAAAGGAGGAGAACCGATGCAAGTGAGTTGTGCCACTGCAACAAGCCAGTTAAACAAATGTCAGGTGACCCACATTCACCAGCAGAGTGGGCACCCAGGTGTTAAAAGAACAATGTACTTTGCTAGGACCGTAGATCCAACAGTGTCTAAGGAGCTGATAAAATCTGTTGTTAGAACCTGCGAAGCCTGCCAATCGATCAATCCAGCACCAGTGCATTGGAAAAATGAAATTTGAGTGTGAGAAGAAACTGGAACAGGTTAGCAATGGACATGACCCATTACAATGGTAGTCATTTTCTTACGCTCATTGACTGTGGTCCCCTCCCGTTTTGCAGTATGGCAGCCACTGAGACGGCAAGACTCTGCTGGTGTCATTCATCAGCTGGAGACAGTCTTCTACGAACGAGGCCCGCCAACTGAAATACTGACAATGACACCACGTTCACTTGCAGACAATTTAAGGAATTTGTAAGCAGCTGGGGTGTGCATTTAAGGTGCCGTCTGGAAATTGCATTGTAGAACGCAACCACAGAAGCGTCAAAACCATAGCAGCCAGGAAAAATTGTTCAGTCTTGGAAGCGGTTTACTGGCATAACGTCACACCTAAGAACAACCTTTCACCTTCCATGGCACCGGCTGATGTACTGCACACATACCACGTCTGGGTGAGAGGCATCGATGCGACGTCCCCGCCTGAATCACAAATAACCGAAGGGAAATACAAGAAAGGGGACATTGTCTGGGTTAAGACTCCACATGGTAAATGCACGACCAAATTTGGAACCGGATGTGTGACCGAGGTGGTGAGTCAGCAGTCAGTGCGGGTCGATGGAACGCCTCGTCATGTTAGAGACCTGCGCCCTTTTTCGTGCTCAAATCCCACAAGTGACGAAGAAGACACGGAGGATAGTGAACAGCCAATATACGTAGAGTTGGATTCAACACCCGATCACTCCGATAGCGGTAGTTTGCCAATAGATCGGGACGTGTCTAATGAGAGCTCCTCTGATGAAGAAGCTCAACCAATCCCCCTTTGAAGGAGCACCCGGAACAAAAAAACGTATGCGCACTGTCATCTGTGTGATCAGGAGATCAGGGGGGAGTGTGGCGGACATGAGACAGAGCCTGGGACGAGCACAACTGGTTGCGACTTGCCTTGTCCCCACCAAAAAAGAACCCGTATTTGCTTAGCATGTAAAGCTACTGCAGTTGAAATGAGGGAGAAAAAAGCACTTACTGCTCTGCCGTAATCTGTCCTCGGCCAGATAACATAAAAGAATGAGGGAGGACTTGCATTGCATTTTTATGCAATAAAGATGCAATGCATTATGGGACATGGACGCAATGAATTATGGGATCACATGAAGATGCAAGGGATTATGGGTATATGGACAAATATAAACGCAACTACTTTTTCCCAGTGTGGAGAGTTCTTGGAGTGACATTCACGGTTGGTGGCAAGAAAAGTCTGTTAGTGCGATTTTGAGACAGAACTCAAGAAGGAACGACTCAAGGTTGAAATATCAGCTGGAAGAGCTTGAATTTACTCACTGGTTGCTGTTTTCTTTATTCGCCACAGTATATGAATTCAAAAGAGTCAGAAATGAGTAAGATAAGTCTTTAGTTAAAGTTTTTGTGTAGTTGATATACAGAAAAAACTTAGTTTAGAAAAGACTTTTAAATAGTTGGTCTACAGAAAAAAAACTGTGGTTGAGAAATGATTTTTATCATTAGCAAAAGTTCACTGACCTTCTTTGTTGTTGGAAATGATTTGTTTGAATTCATTGACTCATGACTGTCAACAAATATTCATTGACTGTCCAAGCTGTTGTTAGTGTAGCTGATTCATTTAAAGTCACCCTGTTTCTTTCAGCACATGGTGGTGGGGAACTATGTAGCCATGTCTGAACAATTTGGAGACAACCACATCTCTGTTCTCCAAATCTCTGGGTTTTTATAAGAAATTTTTCACAAATATAGGTGTTATGGTCACCTATCTACATTAGAATCCTAAACGTAAAAGGTATTGAAATCACAAACAAATAAGTTTTCAAAGTTGTTCTACTTTGAACTTGGTAAAACAAGTCAGCCAAGTTTTAAATACTTAGCCAGTTGTAAAAAAGGAAACTCTTGTTTTCTCTATAAATTAAACAAGTCGGGTTGAGGAAAACCATTCTAAAGTTGATAAACTTTCTATAAAAATATTCCTCAGGATTCATTTTTGTGAAACTTTTTTACAGCTACATATACAGCCTTAGAACTTTAATATTGTTATGAGGTCCACCCCTTTTTCATACAAGTGGACTCAACCAGCGAGTACTTGGACTGCTGCCATTAAATACCCAGAGTCAGTCAGAGTAGAGAGAGAGGAGTGATTGTGATTGAGTTGGAGGTAGAGTAACAGTGTGAGGTAACCGCTTGTAGAAGTCACAGTTACAAGCACGTAGACTCTAAGGAAGTCCTACTTCGAGACTGGATTTACCAGATTATATATATATATTATTATTGCTACTAACCGCGTTTCTGGATTTACTAGCAGTATTACCAATTGTATTATTGTGTAAATACATTTATTTGTTATATTTCATTTCTGCATTTGTTATTCATTGGAGACTGAATTTCATCTCGGAATCCACAACAAATATAAAAAAGGAAAAAAAAAAGTTAACATTTTAAGAGGGGGAGTTCAGATTTTAGGAGTGGGGTATTATAGTGACCTATCTACATTAGAATGAACTCTTCCTCCTTTATAAATACTAACCTGCAAGACTTCCTAAGCAGAGGCAGTCAGGATGCAGTGTAACCTGACAGTTTTGATGGTCACTTCTATCTGCTGACTAATAACGCTCTTATTTTGTATATATGTTCTGTTATTTCAATACACTTGTTCAACCTACCTACCTAACTTCTTTCTGTGTCTTTCTTTCTGGCCCCTAACAGGCCACAACAGTAGGCCTGAGAAAAATAAGTTTTTAGTTTTCTCTGATTGGTCAAATATTTCACATGGTGATATTAATTTGTAACCAATAGACACTTTGATTTAAACAGTGTGTGTTGTTTGTGGCATCTTTTTGACATATTTGTAATACTTTCTGTTATTGAGTAGAAAATAAAGTTTGACTGTTTTAATATGTGGTATGTATGTGGGTAGGTAATTATGTTAGAAATAGGGTTTATTTCCTATAACTCATAACTGGAAGAAGAAGAGATGGCTTCATGCCTTTGGAATTTAAAGTTTGCATGTTGGTGCATTTTAGGTGTGTGCATATTCAAATGTAAACAATTATAGATGGGTTTTACTATGGACTGTTTATTCTCCTTTTTATATAAACTGTAGTGAAACAAAGTGCTCAATGTCTTCTGGATATATCCATTTTCTTTTTCTGGTCCAGAAGTTAGGTTAAGTAAGGATAAGCATTGTTATAATGATCAGGCTCAAGTCAGCTTTGCACAGAACTGGAACAACCAAAGAAAAGTTTGTACTTACTTCATTGATGGAAATTTTGGAAGACATATGTGAATGCTATGTGTTGGAAAGTAGAGATAAATTTCAGTCATCAGTACAGTTGGGAATCAAATATGCCACAACAGGGACATTCTGCTACATCTTATAGACTTAAACAACACCACCTAATGAGGATTTAATGAAGCTAAGTGGGGTAATAAAATTTCTGGTTCCTTTATTACTAGCATCAGGGGAAAATATATTTCTTTTACTTTTTTTATTATTTACTATTATTATATTATTTTGGGATTTTATTTCAATTTTCCATAAGCCTTTGCAAGTTTCTCAAGGACATTAGTATAAAGTGAAGACAAGATAGCTCAGCTGGAATTTGAACATGGCTTGCTAATTCCATTTTTCAAGCTATTAACCATATGTTCAGCTGAATCTCTCTAGTATATATTATGAAGTATAATTGATTTTTTTCTTTAAAACTTGCTGTAAGTATCAATAACTAGAAATATTCTTTTCATTGATTATAATCTCCTTGTTAACTTGCAGGACTTGTCTTGACTCTTGCGCTCATAAACATTGAAAGTAAAAAGCTTATAAAACAACACAATAAGTCATAACAATCTTTTGTGTGCTTAAGAAATTCCCTAACTCCAGTATATCCCCAATATAAATAAATGAATATTGAGGTCAGTGGAAAAATATGGTTTGTAACTAATTAAACATTCTTTACAGTTCTGAAAGTTTTTAGAATTGCATCATTTACTTTGTTGCAACCCTAAGCCTGAAGTGGAAAAACATTTGAAGGAGACATCAGATTTGTCACACAAAAATAAAATGGTTGGCCTCCAGCATGGATTAAATGTAAACAATACAAACGTGAAGGTGTGTGCGTTCTTTCTTGTCCTTGAACAATGACAAAATAAGAACAGAAGGGACATGTTACTATCATCAGCATCAGCAGTACCACTCTGTATATTTTCTCAGCTTATGATAGTAGGACTATCATCATCATCATTGACATTATGAACTCTGTCAAAAAACACCATTCTGATGTCACCATGACTATTATTATCATTGTGGAGCAAAGATGGAAATAAACAGCCAGACAATCAAAAAACAAATGGCAAAAAAGAGGTTTCTCAGTTGGAGGATTTGTGCATCCTTCTGGTTAATAAATGAATGCTTTGAAAACAAATATTTAACATTTTTCAACCAATGAGTCGCATTCCCAGTGACAATAAAAAACATGCTCTGTGATCCTTTTGAAGAGTATATAAGCAAAGTTTCTAGATCAAACAAGCCAGTAAAGAGAAGGAGCAACAACATACTACAACAGATTCACAACACCACAGCTGAAAAAAGATTCTCTTACTCATTTACCCATTTTCCTCACCAAGCCATATGATGCTTACATTCTTCTTCACCGAGCTATGTGACACTTACACTCTTCCTCACCAAATTACATGACACTTATGTGCTTCCTCACCAAGCTACATGGTACTTACACTCTTTCTCTTCACTTTCTCCCTTGCCTATTTTTTATCACCTGTACATGTGAAGAAATCACATTTCTTTTCATCTTAACAAACAACTACAAACAAGACTGTAAGAACTCATACATGCTAAGAAAAATTTATTTGTAAAAACACAAAAATAGAAATATCATATTTTTATGTTTAAAAACTTTTCTCGCCTTTTTCTTCATTGTGGGTTGACTCAAATCCACATCATCACCAATGAACCATGAATTTGTAATCTTCATGATGATAATAATTGGCATCTCCATCACTAGTTTCTTTGATTACACAGTTGCTGTCAACATTACTATCAACACAACACACCACTACCACCACCACTATTATCATCATGACTATCATCATCACTGCCACTTTTATCACTATCATCATCATCATGACTACCAGCACCACCACCACCACCATAAAAACCATGAACAGCAACACCACCACCATTATCAACATCACCACTGCACCATCATCACTATCATCATCTTCTATATGCCATGTCTCCTCAAAATGTTGGCAATCATGGCTCTCCTTGATTTCCTGTTCTTTGTAGCTCTTAATAAATTTTGTTTTTTGTCATCTGTCCTAAACTTTGTTCTGCTATCCATTTACTCAAGCTCGCTAGATAGGTTATGCATTTTTTTCTTCTCTCACTGTTACCTTTAATCTGTCTTGTGAGTATCAAATTTTCCAAGCTGTCTTTCCTCATTATGTGTACTAGAAATTTCAACTTTCTCTTCCTGATGGTAAGTATGTCTCCTTTTTGTTTCTATTTTTCTTAAAACATTGTTGCTTACATGTTCAGTCTATAGTATTTGCAGCATCCTTCTGTAGAACCACATTTCTGTTGCTTCAAGTCTCTTCTTCATCTGTGAAGATATTGTCCAGTATCCACTGTCATATAGGACTGATATGACATAACAGTCCAGTACTCTTTTCTTTGGTTCTAATGAAAATTTCTTGTTTCTTAATAAGTTCATCTGCCCTTTGACTTTCAGTGTCACACATTTTGTCCTCTGTTAAAACACTTCCCAAATATTTCAATTGTTGTACTCGTTTGATTTTGGTCACTGCACGATAATCACTTTCACCAGCACTCCCATGATCATCACCATCAATACTATCAACATCGTCTCAACTATCAGCACCACCACCATCATCATCATCATCATCACCACCACATACTCATTACTACCACAACTACACCATTATCAACATCACTACCCTGACTACTATCATCACCACCACTGCATCATAATCACCATCATCAGAAACATCATTAGCATCAGTACTATAACCATAATCACTATCATCACCATCATAATCATCATCAGCTGCAATACTACATGATAATTATCACCGGCAGCAGCAACAGCACTACACCATAATCATCATCACTACCACCACCACCATTATCACCATCAACACTGTGATCATCATTAGCAGCAGTAGAATTACACCATAATTATCATCACCATCATCATCATCATCAACACTGTCACCATCAAAAATACTACTACCATCACCATCATAATCATCATCAGCAGCAACACTAAACCATAATCACCACCACCATCATCATCACTGTCATCAATATTTCAAGTTCTGCAGTAATGCTTCCTGTTGTAAAAATGTAATATTTCTTCATTTTTAACTTTACAAATCATTTAATCAATAAAAAAGCAGAAAACAATATCATTTTAACAAGTTATTTTTCTACCAGTGTATGTTGATCTTACTTGATGCATTTTCTTTTTTATTTGTATATAATTTTTGAAAACTTTACTTTGGATTGGCATTTGAAAACAAAGCAAGATGAATCGAAAGTTGAAAATAAACTGCTCCACCCACTGACAAGTATGAACATCTTAAGTAGTTGAGAAAAACAAAAATGAAATATATCCGCGTATAATGAAAGGGAATATGGTGCTCAGGTGACGAGAAGGGAAGTAAGAAGACTAATCTTTGCTTCAAGCTATATTTTTTTTTTGTTAGCCTTATTTACACCCCCAAGTTTATTAAGAGACTCTCAGTGGGTATATATATGTGTGTGTGTGGGGGGGTGGGCTTTTCTTTTTTCTTTTCAATTGCAGAGGATGTTGTTCAAAAGAGAATTTGAAAAGAAGTAAGCATCAAACAAGAAGTAAAGAAAAAAAATGGTGTAAAACAAAAGAGACATAAAAATGGTTAAGAAAAGGCTTCATTTTTTTTTGTTGCTTTAATCATTTCACCCCAAGCAAGGTAATAAAGCCACTAAGATGAAAGGGGTTACTGAGTGTAAACGAATAAGAGAGGAAGGAAAGCTTTATTAAAGAGAGGAGAACAATAAAAGGACAGAAACTAAGAAAACATAAGATAATGATTGATATTGCAAAATTTTGAAGATCAAAGTTGGCTGGAAAGCAAAAAGCCAGAAGAGAGTTTAACAAGTAAGTAGTGCAAGAGAAGAAACTGTTAGCATAGAACTTATGGTTACATCCTAGCCATTTCAAATGTAAAATCATAAAAACTTGAAACCAATCTAGTACTATGCTTAAATTCATGAAGTCTAGGTACCATAGATTAAAGTTCATCAGAACAATTACATAAAATATTTATAGAAAAGGCACAAGGAAGCTACATTACAGTAGTGGAAAAGTGACTGAAGCAGAAATGCCAGGTCAGAACCAATAATATTGCAAATTTTTCTTTGAATTTTATCAAGAATCTCTGAATATATAGCAGGAGCACCAGATTAGATGTTGCAGCAATATTCAAAGCATGGATAAATAGTAAACTTATAAATATGTAAGATAGATTCTGTTAAGAAAAATAGCATGACACAGTGAACCAACTTTCCTAGCAGCAAACCTATAGCAATTGCTTTGTTTAGGGCCGTGATGAATCGGTTGACGTCGTGTCCAGGGTGAAAAGTTCTCTCTAGCTTCAATATGTCGCGTATGGTTTGTTGGCGCATCATTAAGCTGTAATCGCCGTTTGTTTGAGCGATGGGAGGTGTTGAAGTAGTTGATTTTAGGGCAGTCAGCATGTCGTTTATGTCGGCTTGAATTTCGTGTATCGTAGCTTCGGAAGGCTGTGTTGGTCTCGTTTTCAAGTTGAATAGTAGTGTTTTCTGTTCCTTGATGAGAGTAAATAGTTCGGCTCGGGTGAAGCCCGTGTAGTTGGCCATATTTCTCTTGCTGTACGCTTCTGACACCAGTGTTATAGACAAGCGTATGGTTGCAAGAAAGAAATACGACAACAGCAGAAATAGATTTACGTAGTTTATTTCAACAGGAACGTGAGGGTTAGGGACAGCTCCCTTGTGGTAAAGTTCATAAGCTGGCTTCGGATCTAGGTCGATCTCTCATAGTAGTTCACACATGTTAATGCTGGCACTCCCCTGCTGTGAACAGGTCTCTTCGGTGGCCACCTGCTGACTGCCTGTTGAACTTCCGTGTGACCCCTTTTATAGCGTTTTTTATGGTTTAACAGGCTCGAAAAACAAAGCGAGTATAATTAGGAGGGAAGCATTTTTATTAGACGAAAAATAGAGCACTTTAAATATTATTTTATTTTTCGACCGGAACTCGAGTGTCGGGAACATTTGTAAACGAAGATAATGTTCATTTTGTGACGGGGCTTTGTCCCGTTCACATCCGGTTCTCGCTCTTGAGTGTTTGCCTGTAAATCAGCCGAGATATGACTTATTTCATTTTATAACAATTCCATATTATCCTTTCACTTCATCTTAGTGGAAAATCTTAGCCTGAGAAGGTACAATGAGTCACTCTTCTGAAGGTTAGCATCAGCCATGCTGATGGAAGGCAAAAAGGGTTTTCTCATACAATTAAAAGTGAGCAGTTTCATTTTGGAGGCATTAAAATTGACAAGCCATTCCTTGCCCCAGTAGACAACAGATTGTTGGTCATTTTAGAAAATGAAAAAATTCACAGGAAGGTGAAAGGTTTATTAAAATGAAATCTAAACAAAACTATTTCTTCTAAAATCATCTTTTTTTCCTCAAAATAAATGATCAAATCAACATATTAAGAAAAAAGATGAAGATTAAAATATGATAAAATAACAAATTCTACTTTTTTTATACAAATTTCAGTAATGCTTAATCTTTATACATGATTGGAATTTTAATAAAATCCAAACATGTGAAAGTGAATTTATACATTTTCTTTATTCATGAGAATTGACAAGAATGACATTAAACACTATTTATTTATTAGGTTGCTTATTTACAAGGATAATTTTATACTTACAAGATTATAAAAATATATGAACCATGAAATGTTCATTATTTACCGTTTTATAAAGAAATAAATATGAAAAGAATTTTTTTTATTCATAAATTTATAAAAATGTCTGAAAAAGAAAAATGCATTTCCTGGTTATTTCTTTTATTTGTTCGCACTGCATAAATTCACTAACATAAGCTGACGACATCTTTTCCACTAAACCAAACATTCTTTTAATTTTAGGTGTGACTATAGGATACAAATCCTATATCATTCCAACAAATGACTAAAAAACACAAAGTAGATTTGCACACCCACAAAATCGGATCAAAACAATTAAAAACAGATTTCGCAATAAGGTGTGAAATTAATTTTCTGACCAATGAAAGGAGGTGATTTGCTAAACCAAAAAAAAGATAACGAGCCAGTGTGAAAAAAAAGTCAACAATAAATACAGAGTTTCAAGTCAGTCGCCAGTCAGAAGGGCGCAGAGATCATAGAAGACTGACAGTAAATTCCATCACTGACTCAACCCGACACTAAGAGCTGAAAGTGGATTAGGAAAGGACAACAACAACAACAACAAATTTAGAACTGACTCCAAAACAATTCATAAGTACATCTTCCTTTTATCTTTTATTCCTCATTCACACTCTCTTTTTCAACTTAAATTGATCGCCCCTTTTTCCTTTACACCTATACAAAAACAAAAGAAACAGACATTACTCTGCTACTCTGTTAAAAGACAGCAAACACAGACATTTTTGTCAAAATCACATTTTGCTTAAACTAAGTAAAACATTAATCTTTTTTACCCTATTCACAAGATAATAAATATACAATATTCTATTTTCTACAAACGTTCCTTATCATGTTGTTTCTTCTTGAAATTTGCATTGTATTTTGTGGGCAGGGTATCCCATATTAAATTCTCCTTTTACTCCAGGTACGCTGAACCCCACATGACCACAAATACTGAATATTTTGATTGTGTACGCACCCATTCATTGGTTGGGGGGACAAAGTTTTCCTTGTGTATAATTACAGAATGTTTGTAATTCATTACATATTTTGATAATTTTTGTTAGGAATTTTTGATTAATAAGATTTCTTTTCAAATTTATTTCTTTATAAAACGGTAAATAAATCTTTATAAAAGGTAAATAATAAATATCCCTTTGTACTAGGTTCACATATTTTTATAATTGTGTAAATGAACATTACAGAGAAAGTTAAAAGTGTATACAATAACAGCAGTGTCAAAGGAATGACTGTCCTTTTGACATACCATTTTTTTGTGAGCTCAAAGATTAAACATTGCCCAAATTCCTTTCTATAATAGAAAAATTACCTATTTCACATAATCAAATGATTTAAGATTAATTTTAACTTTATAACACCATGAGAAATTAGTGCAATGTAACATAATCAAATCACGGGCAAATTAAATTCAAATCCAAAAGCCATTCTTTCTGCTTGCAAAGGAAGGGCTGTTAAGACTTAATATACAAGGTTATTCAAAATGAACTGATTTCATAATGTATTGCTTCAATTCTCAAGCATTGTCATGGAATGAGTTAGTGACCATTTGAAAGAGGATTTTTCTAAGTTTTGAATGGCTGTCAGAGAGGCGCTGGTCACGGTGTATCTCCAGCAACATTCAGTTGTTTGTTTATCCTCTGAATAGTGAGTCCTCAGCAAAAGGGGTTCTGCATTCTGGAGTTTGGGAAAACAAATACAGTTGTCAAGATGCAGCATGCTTTTCACAGGCAATTCAACATTAATCGGCCCTCTCCTAAGAACATTTGACTGTGGTTTAAACAGTTTCAAGTGAGTGGGTGTCTGTGTAAAAGAAAAAGTCCAGGATGACCATGAATTTCAGAGGAACAAGTAGTAAGAATCCATGCTGCATTTGAGGGGAGTCCACAAATTGAACTAGCTGTGAGTACAATCTCTCAATCAACTATGCTAAGAAGACGTTTACATTTGAAACCTTACAGACTACGCTTCATTCAGGCACTTACCAAGACCTTGATCATTGTGCTTGCCCTGTGAGATCCCCAGACCTCACCGTATGTGATTTTTTCTTGTAAAAGATTGCATTTATGTTCCACCACTATCCACTAACCTTGATGACCTTTAAGATTGAATAACATCAGCAAACAACTCAGTGGATCATGATATGCTGATACGTGTCTGGGAGAAATTCTCTTATCTTATTGATGTTGCCTGTGCTGCAGGTGGTGGCCATGTTGAACATTTGTAAGACAGGAAATAAAAGTTGATTGTGAGTAGAATATTTGTGACTTGGCAGTAGTTTTCTATTGCTTTTCTTTATTAAACTATTGTGTAATGAAATTGGTTTATTCTTTTTGAATAACCCTGTATATTGTCACCAAGTAGAGATTATTATTTTGCAATATTTTAATCTTTGTCTTTTTTTCTAACAGTATGTTGATTCAGTATACTTTCCTATGATAATCAGGAAGCAGTAAAATACATACATACATAGCCATGTTTTTGTTGAGCTAGGACTAGGATTAATCTTTCACAAAGAAAGGTGGGTCCTGCCTGACAAAGGATTTGTCATAATGATTTAAGGCAAGGTTTTTACAAGGTCAGATGCTCTTCCTGAGGACCAATCACTCATGGTAGTCCAAATACACTGACTGTTTATTGTTTATGAGACACCATCTCTAGGAAGGTTGCCATTCAAGGCTTGGGAATCCATCCTAGACTTATGTATGTGTGTGGGTATATATATATATCAGGTCATCCCATAAGTTCTGTCCGAATTTTGAATAAAGAAAACAAGTGACCAAATGTTGCATTTAATTACAGATTCAATCAACAATGTATTTTCATTAATTATCTATGACTTTCTTTCATCTATTAACAAGCTTACTAATTCCATTACTGTAAAATTCTTTTGGCTTTGATTCAAAGAACTCACAAATGTCAGTTTTAACCTCTTCCTGTGTTACAAAAGCTGTTTCTTCCAAATGATTATGTAAGCTACAAAACAAATGGTAGTCTGAAGGAGCAAGATCAGGAGAATAAGGTGGATGAGGAATTTTCTCCCAACCAAGTCCTTCGATCTTTTGTGACGTGATTCTTGCTGTGTTGGGTCACGCATTGTCCTGATGAAACATCACCTCTTTTCAATTCACTAGTGTAGGTCTTTTTTTCCTCAAAGCTTGGTTCAAACGCTCTAACTGCTGACAGTATATTTGAGCATTAATTGTTGCATTAGGTGGTAAGAATTCAAAGTGGATTATTCCTTGGCAACCCCACCAGATTGTAAGAAGAACCTTTTGCCCATGAAGTTCCCTTCTTGGTGGTGGCTGGGGTCTTTCCCCTTTACCAAGCCACTGTCTACATATATGTGTGCGTGTGTGTGTGTATATATATATATATATATATATATATATATATATATATATTCTCAAGGTTGCATGCATTTTTTACAACACTAGAAGAAAATGACTTACCTCCAGGACAAAAGCAGATTTGAATGTGCCTCGCATGTAAACTGTCCGAAAAGGAAAGAAATGGCCGCTTCACAGATTACACATTTAAAACAGATAAATCCTGGAGTCAGATACTCTTTCACAAGATTATCTTTTCACATATGTAAATTTGGGCTGTGAATGAAGAGATAAAAACAGGGAGAATAAGGCAACAGGCAGAACGGTTACTGCTGTATCAAACAGGCTACACTTGATGCGGTCAGTAGAGTGTTTGAGAAGAAACAGATTTTAGGAATTGTTTGCAAGAAAAGAAACAAAAAGTTTACAACCTTTTATCTACAAACTATTTTGGCAGTTCTAAATTTTTCTACAAAATGGCAGGGAAGGTGTTTGATATCTGATTGAAAAACAGAGTGCTATAGTACACCATGCCTGATGCTGTTCAGGATGGATACAACAAAGAACTGCAGATGTGGCTAGACAATGAATGGCTGCTGCCATATCCAAGGGCTTTGATTCTACTGATGGCAGTGTTTCAGGAGAACAAACGGAAGGTTTAGCCAGTGCTTCATTACAGGGAATTGAACAATTTTGTGGAAGTGTTCACTATCGACACGGATGTGTGTGCTCAGATGTTGAGGGAATAGCAGGAAGAGGGAGTGAAAGTGTTCCTGTTAGATTTTGAAAAGCTTATCTACACATACACGTTAACAAGGCATTATGGCCCTTTCAAACCATGCTGATCAAAGGCTACAAGTATTGTCTTACACAATTAGGATTTGGCTTAAATGTTCCACCTCTCATTATGAGGGCTATTATCGACTTGGTCATGTCCCAGAATGTATCAATCAAAAAGGCCACCACATCAGCTTACATAAGGTGACATATTTGTCAACAAAGCTTTGGTTTCTACAGCATGGAGGGGTATCTACTCAATTATGAACTTAGTTGGAAAAACCCAGAGTGATTGAAAAACAAGACCAAAGTATTGGGCCTGCATGTCTAGGAGAGAATGGTACTCTCTGATGGAATCGAGGAAGCAAAGTCTTAGACCATCTCAAAGTGATTACTCACCAAAGCATGTTTTCTCTGTGTGCATGACTTGTGGGACACTTTCCAATGTGTGGCTGGCTAAGAATAGCAACCACCTATATCAAGCTGCAAGCCAGTGTGGTGTCTAAGGGATAGGACAGCACAATTGAAAATGCTTTCATCCGTCATATACTGAGACAGTAACCAGGGTACATGAAATGAATCCTGTTGGTGGGGACTGGTGTGTGAGTGGCCATGAAATGAAGGGATGGGTGGGCACCAGTTCTTTGGCCATAGGAGTGGCATTAGAAGTGAGTGGAGGCATTGTTGAGTATACTTGTTGTTTGTGTCTGGCAGGAGATGTTAAGCATGTCAATTTATCAGAACTTCATACAATGATAAAAGGCATCAATCTAGCCCTCTAATGACAGATGATCATCTTGCACCTGGTTACCAACTCTGTGTGTGTTCATTACTGGATATCAGCCAGCCTGACTGGGAAGGCACATGTAAAAACAAGGGCAGACTGTGAGATCTTGATAAGACAATGGTTAGAAACACTTCTTTCACTGGTCAACAATTAGGCATTGACAATAGATGTGAAGTTAGTCAAATCTACACTAAATTGAGCTGACCACCTTACCAGAGTGCCCCAGATGGGGTTGGAGCTGGGCAAGGAACCTGTACAACTAAAGCATACCACTGTAAGAAAGTTGAGTGAGAATCAGCTAGCTAACATCCACTGACAAAGTGGGCACATGGATGTGTAGAGGACACTGTACTTTGCCAGGCCTGTCAAACCTTTAGTATCAACAACAGTTGCAAAGTCAGTTGTCAAGAATTGTGAAGCTTGCCAATCTATTGGCAGAAAGGAAAGCTGGGAATGAAAAACAACTGGAGCAGATTAGCGATAAATATCACACACTACAGCACTGGACACCTAACCCTTATTGATTGTGGTCCATCTCTTTGCAATATGGCAACAATTTCATTGACAAGATTCCACCAGTGTCACCAACCAATTAACATCAATCTTTTTTGAGCGGGGTCCAACAACCAAAATCTTAACTGACAATGACATGGCTTTCGCATGTGGGCACTTCAGAAAATTCCTCAGTGACTGCGGCATGCAGCTTCAATTTTGATGTGCTTATGCACCAACCGAGAATGGCATAGTAGAAAGGAGTCATAGAAACATTAAAACCATTACCACTAGAAGGCAGTGCTCTATATCAGAGGCAGTCTACTGGCATAATGTCACACATAAGGACAACCTCTCACCATCTACAGTGCTGGCAGACATGCTACTTAAGTATCATTTCTGCATATAGGGCATTGGTGTGATGCTTTTGCTTGAATCATGGAATACTTGAGAAGCTTATGAGATGGGAGACATTATCTAGGTTAAGACTCCACAAGGGAGGTGTCAACCAAGTTTAAGATGGACTGCATAACCTACGTTAACAGTTTGTAGTTAATACAATTTGAAGGAATTCCCTATCATGTGAAGAATTTGCATCACTTTTGGGGGTCATATTCTCTGTCAGAACATGGAGGTGATTCAACAGAAAGTGAGCCATTAGTTGACATTGATTTCTCCAGTTGATTCTCCTCAGCAGTGTGGAGTCTGGAACAGAAGAACCCAATGACTCATCCAGTGGTGATTCATCTGAAGACAAAGCTTATATTGCTCCCCTTTGGAGGAGTACCTGGTAGAAGAGGCCTACCACTTGTTGCATTTGTTGTGATCATGAGATCAAGGATTGTAGTGAACTACCACAGAAGGCAAAGAGGCCCCCCCTAGGGTTGCATGCATTTTTTGCAAAACTAGAAGAAAATGACTTACATCCAGTGCAAGCACAGATTCGCATGTAAATTGTCCAAAAAGGGAAAAATGCCAGTTTCATGGGTTACACATTTAAAACAGATAAAAACAGGGAGAATAAGAATGGTTACTGTCGTATCGAACATGCTACATTTAATGTGGTCAGTAGAGTGTCTGAGAGGAAACGGATTTCAGGAATTGTGCGACAAGTTCTGCACATCCATGACTACACAACTGTGATGACATTCCAGGTCCATTGTATACATATATACACCTGGCTAGCTATGTTCACAGGTTTGTCTCCTTGGCCATAATTGAATTCAACAAAGAATAATGACAGATGCTTTACAAGACACTGATTAGGAAATAGTAAACAATACAATTTATTGCTTAACTGGCAAATCTTAGTTAGGTCCACTGCGCTCACATACATCACCTTATACCTTGGCCTGACCACCTTATTTATATGAACTTGCCCCCTCTTTCACAGTCTCTAAGTGATGCCAAACTCGGCACCTCATCCTTCATCTGAGAACCATATAAACACTGAGGACCCCAGATCTAGCGATCTTGTACAGTCATCTGTCCTGATAATCCCAAAAGACAAACATGTGGTCAGCTACCGAAACATTTTTAAAAATTCATTATGCATTAAAAAAAAAAAAGAAAAAAAGAGCATAACCACACCATACATACAACACACCAACCTATCCATGAATCAGAATAAGATCTAAGGGAGCTTTTACATTCTTCCTAAAACCGGATCTTCTGATTCATGCTACACTAATTTCTACCACTGGCTGGATGTGAACACTCTGAAACCCAAGACTGAACTAAAAATTCTATCAACTGTGCATAGTCTCTGCACATAGCTTCTGTTTTTTACTCACACACTCAAAGAAAAATACAATCCAGAATTTCCACCCAATAGCACCAACTCCTGTCTAAAGAAACAAAATAAAAATTAGGGCCAATCTGAGCCTAAGAAATAAACATAAAAGCCCATCAAAGGGACATCTTCAGTACAACAGCCTGGATTCCCAACACTTATCAGAACGTGACCTCCCAATTCCAAAGATAACTCGCCAAAGGCCATTGCCACAGTAAGTCACAACTCACCCTCCCTCTCCTACCATACACCTCTGTGGATGAATTTTACAATTCTACTTATCTCTTTCTTTTGATGAGAAAATTTTCCATTTGTTGTATTTTTACGTTAATATAATTATTTATTTCTTAAACCTCCATAGTTTCTTTTTTGTTCTGACACCATATGCTTAATATAACATCTTCCTTTGGCTTCATCAGGGTGAACTGCTATCTTACTAACTTCCAGCCATGAAAAAAGGATCCTCACATTCACTGCCCGATCTTGGTGACTGCTGAATCCTTGCTGCTCATTGGTCCCTTCCTCACTCTCTGCCCATCACTGTATATATATATATATATATATATATATATACAGTGATGGGCAGAGAGTGAGAAAGAAATTTCTCTTGATATGGGTGGAGATGATCGTTATTATTTACAAAGTGTCGCTTTCAGACGCTGAGACATTGAAAAGCAATCTGGTGATTATAAAATTTTGGGCAGGAGAAAAGATAGCATGGAAGAATTGTGATTTGGTGAGATAAAGAATTTAATTTCTCAGGAAGCCAAGGATTCCAGTATAAGCTAACTTCACGAAGAGACCAGATGGCAAACTTTGACAGTGCTTGATGGAATTGGTAAAGAGTGCTGGCTAAGTGAATTCTGAGTTACCAAAAGATATGATAGATTTTAAATGGCAATATGGAATTCATTAAAGTTTTGGCCAATGGGAAAAAGGAGAATTTTGTAAACAAAATTCTGGATTATATTTTTAAGGAGGCCAGCTTAGCCACACCTGCATGGCCGGGATGCTATTGGTTGAGTGGTAGCAATGGTAATAGGCAGAGGTGAATGGATGAGAAGGACGGAGAAGTTATTAACATCCACTGAAAGGATTGGTATGAGATATCAATGTGAGAGAGGAAGAGTTTAGGAGGATAGCTCTCCTCCGACCTCCCCACACGGATGAGGGAGACCCCCCCCAATGGAAGGTGATTAATTTTCCAAAAATGGGAAGTAATCAATTTTCCTAGCCTGACAACAAAGAGATTTCTTGTTGAGAATCGAGCTTTACTGAGAACCCCAGGCTGCGTCTGGGCCTGCACCAGGTTTTGGTCAGCACCCATATAAACAAACATTCTCGGGCTGTTTGACAGTTAGTCAGAGAGTCAGAGAGTACAGTCAGTCAAGTCAAGTCAGTAGGTAGTCAAGTCAGTTTGAGTAGCAAGAACCAAAGTGTTGCCTCACAGAAGCTGACTGAGAGATTCCACGACCTCCGATTTCGCCTATCCTACCAATAGCAAGTTATACTGACGAACGAAGCCAAGCCAGCACCTAAGAACTAAATCAGTTGACTTAAGATACCAATACTAGCTTGAAACATATAAGTGTCACATTTCGTAGAGAATGGGCTGGGAGAGAAACACACTCCTGTATATAACAGACAAATAAAGTTAATTTGTTATTTCTTAACATACTTGGACCTCTTGAGTTTTTCTTTTATTTGCTTCTTTTTCTTTGCGCTTGTGTGATATCACCTTCAGTCTGGACTCAGCTTATACTACAGCCCAACACCTGATTGATCTCATCTACCTAAGATCAAAATCACAACATGGGTAGGTTAGACTTGAGATTGAAGCAGTTACTCCGGTAACCAGATGTTGGAAGTGAGCTGGGAATGACAAGCTGGTTTTGAATCAGTACAGCTGGTGTGAAGCCATTAACATTGATGACCAGAATTTGACCATGGATGGGCCAGTGTCACATATTGGTATCCTGACAAAGAGATTCTGCCGAGTAGCGACGACCACCGATCAACTGGGACACAGGCTGGTGGTAGCGACTTAGAGTCAACCCCAAAACACCGGTTGAAGAAACATTACAGATTTGGGTCATGACTGGGAGTTGACCATGGGCTGACAGCTCAGTGTCACATATATATTTATACCACTAGAAGTGGAAGATGCAAAATTCAGATGTACATGGAATCGAAACTTAGACAGAACATGGAAACAAGCCATTCAACAGTTGAAATGTTTTCTCTCTCCTTCAGACCTGGTGTCTGGTTTATTTTGATAAGGTGAGTTTTTTGTTTTAGATATCTTCTTATTTGCTGAAATATCTTAATTCCTTTTGTTATATTCTACTTGGAAGTTATGCATGATCTTTTTGTGTAAAAAAAAAAACAATTTTGCTCACCTGTATTCCAGCAATGGAAGCCTCAACATATTTCTGCATCCTGTTTACTATGATACAAGCTAATGAATGATGAGCTAGCTTTGACTTATGTTTCCCAGTTTTTTTTGGAGTCTTCAGGGACAAAAGTGAATTCATCAATAGTTTTCAATATCTTGCCATTGTGGAATTTTCCATGTCTGCCAGTCACCTCTGTGGGGAAAATGTACTCTTCCCCTCTAGTAATTATCACATACATACAAATCATGCGACAAGCATTTATTGGTTAATCTACTCAAAACTAGCTCGCTGAGTGGTCAGTTTCGACCAATCAAACTGCCTGCACGTGACAAATCTGTTTTCCCGCTCAATATGCTCTGAGCTGATCACGTGATACCCAGCCATATATATATATAAAAAAAACACGAATAAGTTCCCTCGTGTTCTCTTGCATCTCATTCTTGCTGCCAAAATGTAACTTTCAAGAGCGCCCGTCTTAACCATGCGGTCAGGTGTTAAAGATCATTACAACACTCAAGTAATTACAGGCAGTCAGAATTTCATCCTGGAGAAATGCCAAACTAATCTACGTCAGTCAAAATTATAACCAGCTACATTTTGCTGCGCAAACTTCTCTGACTCAACAAACGCAGCATTTTATTCTACCAGGAACAATTTCTTACAATACTAAAAAGTGATAATAACTCACTACCAATAAGTATTCGTAAACATTCAATCAAACATCAAAACAACTAAAAGTACATGACTCATACCAGTTTTGGACAATAATTCAAATAAACACATGCATATACACTATTAACTGAACTGCCACAAAAGACATTTTTGTACAATAATTCAAACAAACACATGCGTATGCACTATTAACTGAACTGCCACAAAAGACATTTTTGTATGTGAACAATCACTTAGTTTAATTTCACACACAAATCTTAATAACAGTTTCACATACATTGAAACATGACATAAATACACTACATAATTCAACTCAACCATTCATACTTATTCAACAAACTTTGATTCAATTATGTGTTTTTATTTTATATAAATCCATGTTATTGTTATATCTTTAACTACGTTGTTTTCATTTTGATTTATCTTGAATGATCTATCTTCAATATTCATGTTTCTAAATTTGTTGTGGATGAATTTTTAAGAAAACCAACATCATTGACCCGATCGATAAAATAACCTTCTGATACCTAAGACACATTCGCCAGTCTGCAACACCATCAATTAAAACTGATTGCTTGATGGCAGATTGTTTGTCTTGTCTTGCATGCTAAAGAAGTTCAGTCTTTTTTATGTTGATTAATCCAAAGGCTCTTGTGTCTTCTTTGAAATTATCAGGAATATGAGGATGTCAAAAAATATCCATACGTTTGCCATAAAATATCTTCAGGTTTGTCACACTGCCTTCTGCTCATGCATGCTTATAGTTGGGACGATTGTGGTCACTTGACCGAAGTTTGAATGATCTTGCCAGTTATCTTGCTGCTATTACAGTGTAAACATAGCTGCTCCACTAGCAGTGTGCACCAATTGTACCCTTATAGATTAGATATTTTGAAATGTGGGAACCAAAAGTGCACAGTCATCAGCAAAAAAAAAAACATGGATTAATTGCAGCTGATGCAAAAGGCAGAAAACCAGACCCATCGAGATTGAGTGTGATAAGAAACATGCTGACCCCAACAAATGTGACAGCACTACAAGCATTCTTGGGTCTGGCAAATTACTATGGTAATTTTATTCCAAATATGCATGTATTGAGATCTCCTCTAAACTAATTGTTAAAAAGGATTCCAAAGGGTACTGGAATTTCAGAGCGCTTTTGAGGAAATTAAAACATTATTAACATCAGACTTAAGTCTGGTGCATTACAATCCAAATAAAGATATTATTGTTGCAAGTGACACAAGTAATTGGGCTTAGGAGCTGTAATATTACACAAAGAAAGCAATGGCCAAGTAAAAGTGATTGCACATGTGTCAAGGACCCTATTGCCAGCTGAAAAAGGATACAGCCAAATTGAAAAAGAGGCTTTAGGTATAATTTTGCATTAAAACTTTCCATAGATTCATATATGGAAGGAGTTTTTTGCTTCAAAGTGACCATTGACCATTACTATTTTTGGTTCCAAAAAAAAAAAGTGATTCCTACACAAACAGCAAATTGACTTCAGAGATGGGGAACAATATTATTGAATTATAATTTTAAGATGGAGTTCCTTTCATCAAAGAGGTTGGGTCATGCTGATGGGTATCCAGGCTAATCCCCAAACTATGTGAGTTTCTATGATAGCAGTGTTATGGGAATTACGTGTCACACTCAAGGAAATCGGGATCAAAGAAATAATAGATAAGTATATCACAGAGAAAAAGAAGCAAATTTAGTAGCCAACATTACAAAAAGAATGATGGTGAAATTTTTTTTCTATCTGTGATGGAATATTAATGTATAACAAATGTGTGGTAATACAGAAGTGCTAAATAAAAAGGAATATTTAAAGATTTTTATACCAGACACCCTGGTATATCAAGGATGAAAGCTTTAATCAGAAGCTATGTTTTTTGGCTGAATATGGACAAAGATATAGAGGAAAATATAAAAACATGCAGAGGTTGTGTGATGGCACCAAATGCACCACTGGTGAAATTTAACACTTGGTTAAAGATAGACAGACCTTGGCAAAGGCTGCATATTGATTTTGCTGGTCCATTGAAGAGGCAATACGATTTGATTTTGGTTGAGAGTTTTTTGAAATGACCAGAGGTGATAAAATTTAAAATCCTACATGTAGTGGTAAGATAAATCTTTTACATGAAGTTTTTGCAAGATTCAGTGTTCTGGATACAATTGTGTCAGACAATGGCACACAATTCACAGCAAAAGACTTCAAAGATTTTTGTAATTTTCTTCAATTGTACATTTGACTACTACACCATATTACCCATATTACAATCTAATGGCCATTCAGAAAGATGTGATTACTTTCAAGCAAGCATTGAAAAAGTCAGATGAAAATAAATCCTTTAATGAGATACTACAATTCTTAAGAGTATATCGGATGACACCGAATCCAAGTACAAATTCGGCATTGCCAGCAGAACTAATGTTTACGAGGAAAATAAAATTGGTATTCTACAAACTGTTAACAGAGGAAACTAAAAAACAAATTAAGAAAAAACACAATTACAAAATCCTATACACCAGGAGAAAAGATTTTTTTCAAAGAATATAGGTATGGTAAAGAGTTTCAGAATGCTGATGGTTAAAAGACATCGCAACCAGATAAGGAAAAGGTACTTGGATGATATGAATGATCAAAAGGAAGAGCTGCTGAAAGTTATTTTTTTAAACAAATCATCCCAAGCAAGGCAGGAGTGCCACTAGCATGCAAGTGGTTACAGAGAGTGAGAGTAAAGAGGAGTGTTTAGAAAAAGGGTAAAGAGAAGTATGGAGATCAAGGTCATTGCATCAGAAGATGTCAATTGATATTACATTTGAACATTTGAAGATTATAGCTATCAGGGAAGAAAGTGAAAGAGAGTTCCACTGTTGGGAAGTGCAAGCTAAGAAGCTGTTGGAGTAGAAGAAATGGCTACATTTAGCCATTTAGACAGTGAAAAGGTAGGATGAGATGCCAACCTAGTAGCATGTTTAAAATCATGCAGTTTGGGAACTAGTGAAAGTAGCTCATCAGAGCAGTTGCCATGAAAATACTTGTAGAAAAGAACAAAGAAAATGTATAAATTCACTTTCATATGTTTAGGTTTTATTACAATTCTAATCATTGCTTTTTAAAACAATAAACATCTTCAAAGAGTGAAAGTTAAAATAAATCTGGTGTCATGGGAAAAACTCTCCTTTTGACAACATTTTTTTTTTGCAGTCATCAAGGTCCATGTTTGCCAGTTATTCATTGTAATAAGTCTGGCTATAATTTTGACTTAAAGAATTCAGGTTTAATTAAGAGTGATTTATTTATTAAAGTGTAGATATATAGAAAGTTCACTAATTTCTGAATTTTCCACCATAAATTTATGTCTAGGATTATACAACATATTTTCTTTTCTAACAAGACTATTGCAATTTCAATGTGGGATATTTTAAAAACAATAGTAACATGTTATATAATATATATGCTTGCAAGAGAACAAACAAAATAAACAAAGTACTGCCAGCAAGGTGGAGAAAAAGGAGACATTTTACAGTAAAATTCTCTGTATGGTCAGTATAAGGATCAAGGCGAGATGTCTCTTTGTGAGTGTGGGAAGTGACCTGGAGGATGGGATAGTCGGTAGTGTTCAGGCTTGACATTGATGCTTGTGTTGGGTCAGTTGACTTGGGGACGCTGATGAACTCTGTGACTGCCTGCCTATTGCCTTGAATGTTGCAAGTGGGTCCTTTTATGCAGTCAAGGTGGATACATGACTCAGTGTTTTTTGTTATGCTTTTGTTTTAGTGGTAATGTTTGTGATTGACTCCAACATTAAAATTGTATTTTATATTTGATTAGGATGATTTGTTTTGTCAGCAATACTCAGAGCCCCAGAGAAGAACTTTTTTTAAATTTTTTATTTTGTCTTTGTTGTGTTCACATCCAGCCAATAGGCTGATGTGGTGAGAATCAGAAAGAAATTCAATGAGAATCACAATATAACAGATGGATGTAAAAACAAAAGTGATAACTGAATCAGGTTGACCAGGTCATGTATTTAAATTCATCAAATACCAAGAATTTAAAATTAAATTTGAAGTTCAGTGTCCTGTATATTCAGTGTTTCTCTCAATATTTAATTGTAACTCATGTTCTCTGCTCATATTAAGTGGAAAGACTATATTGAACTCATTGCTAGGTCATCTGCTAAGAAAGTTAGTTCACTATGTAGGGCAAGATAATTTTTCTCTCTAGAATCTATCTTATATATCTCTAAGTCTACCATTCTACCATGCTCAGAATATTGCTGCCACATATGGTCCAGTGCCCCTGCTATTTACCTTGAGCTCCTTGATAAAAACAAAGAAGAATCAGCAACATTATTGATCCTGATCTGGCAGTTCAGTTCCAGTCACTATCCCATCACTATATGGTTGCCTCTCTTTTCTATAAATACTTTCATCGTAATGGTTCGTGTGAGCTTTTTGCTATGGTACCTAGAGTTTTTTAGTTTAAGTGTAGCACTTGACTGGCATCAATTTACAGCTGAGCTGGTTAGATGTAACCATAAATTCTATGCTAATAGTTTCTTTTCCCATACTTCTCATTTGTAGAACTCCCTTTTGGCTCCATACTTTCCAGCCAACTTTAATTTGCAAAAATTTAAATGCAATGTCAATCATTATCTACTGTCCTCCTGATTACTCTTTTCTCTTTCTGCTCATTAGTAATGTTTCTGTTCCTAATTTTTTCCCACACCTTGCAACCCCCTTGTGTTTTAGTGGCTTTATTGCCTTGCATGGTGTGATATTGATTGAAAAAAACAAAAAATACAAATACCAACATTTGTTGTATTTCAACCCCTCCTGATAAATATAAAGGATTCCATCCATAAAACAATTATTTATTCTAAAAAGAAATTCTTTTGAACAATGAAATGCATAACATGTTATCAAACTTTCTCCTCAAATAGAATCTTGTCACTGCAAAATTATTGCGAGCTATATGTAGATCAGTGTTTCTCAACTTTTTTACCCTTGTGGAACCCTTGAAGTAGTTTCATGTCTCAAGAAATCCATGCATAAAAATTATCATATATTGTTATTAATATAGGAAATCCAATCATCCAGGGAGTTTTTTATATTAAAAATCTGAACATCCAAATTCCAAATAATAAAAAAATGAAGAAAACATGGGTATGCATGTACATGAATTCAAAAGAGTCAAAAGGAGTAAAAATAGTCTTTAGTTGAGTTAAAGTCTTTGGGTAGTTGGTCCACAGAAAAATCTGTAATTTAGAAAAGACTTTTAAGTAGTTGGTCTGCAAAAAAAAACTGTGGTTGAGAAAAAAAACTTTTATTGTGTCTATTAAAATGGGTCCTAATTGACCTTTGGTCAGAGAGATGTAACATGAGTCTTCTTGATAGGCATGTTGTTGTATGTCCATTGTAATTATTCATGAATTTGGTTTGATCAGGAACACAGTTCCTTAAAAGGCCTGTAAATTCATAAATAATATGGATCATTAAATTTTGATCTTGCAGGTTAATATTGAGGTGTGGTATTTTAATTTTTTTATAATAGATAATTCATTTAATTCTAGTCAAATGATGTATTTCTTTATAATGTTTCTAAGGAAAAATTCACCCTGCTTATAGTTAACACTAGCAGCATGGCCAGGCGTTGCCCGTGCTTGATTCAAAAATCGAACGACTCATACAGCAATCACTATCACTTGACTTAAAATATTTTTGCCCTTCTTTGCCTTTAAAGGAGTGCTCTTTGCTGTGCTGATGTTGCTACATGCCTTACTGCTTGCCTATCTCACACTGTGAATTTTTTCTAAGCTCTATAGTAAACATTAAATCTTTTACGAAAAAAGAACTAAACAAAATGAACACAAAACCATTAGCTTTAAAAAAGGACTCGTAACTGGAAAAACCGAATGAAAAAAGAATGTTAACAACAAATACTTTTTCACACCCAACCCAGTTCTGCGGAATCAGAATCAACGTTGAGTTTAAGCAAGCGAATGAGCCAATTGGAGTAAAGTGCCATGCAGATTTAAATTTTTCCCACTTGTGACAAATGCAGCTATCAATTTTTTTGCATGCTAGTTAACATTCATGTCAGTCAGCTGTTGGCTCTCACGCTGGCCACTAGAATCTTCCTGCCTATTCGTGGCAGCCAACTATAGGCTCTCACTCTGTCCAGTAGAAAATGGACACAAACTACATGAAAACTGGCGTAGAAGCATGAAAAAAATCGATTATTTCCACTATCGATGGGAGTTGGGAAATGCAACGTCGGTCTTGGACTTCCTGCTTCCATCGAAAATTGCGGCCATGCATTCGTTACACACACACACACACACACACACACACACACATACATCCTGCCTTTATATATATATATATATATATATATATATATATATATATATATATATATATATATATCCTACTACTATAACTGGTATTTTGTGGATACCTATTTTTAAGTTGATACCTTCTATTCCAAAACAGGAAAATCCCATTAGAAACAATTAAAATGTTACTGAACTGTTACATAATATATGGCAGTGAATGCTAGACAGTATCCTTGAATATGAAGAAGTAACAGAAATGTTGTTCTGCAGAAGGATGCTGAGAATACCAATATATGAATATGTGAGCAATGATAAAGCTTTAGAGAAAATGGAAACAAAAACAAGTCTTATATCTAACATCAGAAAAAAAAGTTGAAATTTCTAGGGCACATAATAAGGTAAGAGGGCTTAGAAAATTTGATACTCACAGGATATATTGAAGGTAAGTGGAACAAAAGAAAAGAAGCACATAATCTAATGAGCGTGTGTACATGGTTGACAGAACCAGGATGGGGAGAAATAGCTAAAAAACAAGTTTTAGTAAGAACTACAAAAGATAGGAAGTTGGGGAGAGCCATGATCACCAACGTCCTGAAGGGACACAGCATAATAAGAATTTTTCTAATTCTTATTTTTATCTCTTCAAACCTATTCACATAATAGATGGATGCACAGGTAGCATAATGTATAGTGGCCCAGAATGAGAAATAGGAGAGCCAAGTTCAAATTCCAATCAGGTTTGTTACATTTTCTTATGCACAAATGCCTTAGGAAAGGTATAACTCAATCTCCTTCCCCCATGTATGGGTTAAATAGTAGGTTTTGTATCTGGAAAAATCATTGCTATTCTCAAGAAATTTTTAATGCAATATTCATTTGCCAAAAAAACAAATAGGATTAATTGAAAATATGTTTCAACTTTAAATAACTCACAAAGTGTTGGCTTATAGTCATATCACATTGAAACATGGGTTCTCATACGATCACTGAAGTTAAGCAACATTGATCTTGCCAATACTTACGATACCAGGTGCTGTAAGCTTGGATGTGCAGGTGGTGTAATGGATAATGGCTCGGAATTGGAACTCAGCTCTCCGATTTCCAATTCCACTTGAGTTCTTTATATTCACTTATGTGCAAAAACCTTTGGGAAAGGTATGAATCTACCTCTTCTCCCTCCAGCTATGGGTTAATTAGTAGGACTTGTATCAGTAAAAAATCATTATTATCTGCCAAGAATTCTTATAATCTAAAAATATTTTGTAGCTTTAAATAACCTTCAAAAGGCTGATAAACTGTAAAAAACAAATAAATCAAAAAGCCCACAAAGGGTTGATAAGCTGTAAAAAATAAAATTAATGAACTGAATATTGCTGCAACATCTGGTCTGGTGCTTCTGCTATGTATTTAGAGATTCTTGATAAAATCCAAAGAAGAATATGCAATGTTATAAGTTCTGACCTGGCATTTCAAATTTAGTCATTTTCTCATTGTTGTAGTGTAGCTTCCCTATGATTTTTCTATAAATATTTTCATGGTAATTGTTCTGATGAGGTTTCCTCTTTGGTACCTAGACTTTATAAATTTGAGGATAGTACTAGATTGGTGGCAAAGTCTCATCATTTTAAAGTTGAAATGGATAGATTTAGCCATAAGTTCTATGCTAACAGTTTTTTTTCTCACACTTCTCACTCGTGGAACTCTCTTCTGGTTTCTTGTATTTCAGTCAATTTTGATCCTCAAAAATTTAAATGCAATATCAATCATTATCTTATTAATTCCTGTTCCTATATTGAACTCTTTTCTCAATGTTTTCTTTTTTCATATCCTCTCATACTCAGCAATCTCTCTACATCTTAGTAGCTTTATTACCTTGCTTAGAGTGAAATGATTAAAAAAAAATAAATCAAACAGTCAATCTAATTATGCACCTTTTTGGCATAGGGTGATGATTAACAAGGCTAGTCTGGTTGGCCATTACTACTGAATAGTGAGTTTGATCCTCAGTAGGTGCCTCACATAAAACTCAATATTATATAACCCAACAAGGGTTGGTATATTGTAAAATCAACTGACAGTTTTTATAGTTACAGTGTAGTGAGTATGAAATAATAATAACTCCTTTCATATATGGGCTAGTGCAAGAAAAAGACAAAGAAATTCACAAGCCTATGTGAAATTTTCTTTGAACCAATGAAAACCTTGACTTCATAATGATTGACCAGCAAGCTGAGAAAAAGATAGAAATAAAATTTGTGAGCCTATGTGAATTTTTTTAAAACCAATGAGGGAAGCCATATCATGTCTGTGAGAGAGTATCTGAAGTCAAGAAGCAAATTCAGGGCTGATTACATTAGAGATCCTTCTTTGGATTTTGTTGTGAACCTTGAGATGGATGGCACCAGACCAGATATAACAATAGTATTCATAAACAAATTCCTTATCTAGTTTTGTTAAAATTACCCACATATGTCCTCGTCATTATCCTCCTCCATTAATCTTCTTGACATGGGTAAATCAACTGTTCATTTTAACCCCTAAGCCTCTCGCCACTATGACAGTACTCAGCAATTACAAGCAGAACCTAATGTGGAAGATAATAAAAAATGTTTTAACATTAGTTTTTTTGTGCAAATTCATGACACTTTCATGTTTATTTTAGATAATAGAAAATATGTTTTTTCTTAATAATATGAGAACACACTTTGCTATCTGTCTAGTATTTGTATTATGACTAAGAGATCCAAGTTCAAATCTCACTAAGCTTGATTTGTTGAGGTAGTGTCTTCTTGATAATGTTGGCTAAGAGAGACAACTTCAGCATCTGGTGTCATTGGGAATTGCTTGAAAACCATATCACAGGATGACCCAAGCTTTGTTAAGGAAATTAGGTAGAAGGAACTATTTAATCTGTTGATGTTTGTGCTAGCACAAAGTTACAAGTCATTGTACCCGAGATTCAAAACTGTTGATCATGCTAGATTATGCACTCTCTCCCAGAAACTGCAACTAAAGTTCTGCTCGGCATAGCTGAAGTGTAAACCACAAGTTGGCTCTGTGGGTGTGGAAGAAACATAAATGTGCCTGAGCAAGCGTCCGCAGCAGGGATTAACTTGCCACCTTACTCTGAAACGAGCAGCCTGCCATTTACTTTTTATATCGATTCTGACTTTCTTTTATTTTTTGAGGACAACCGTTTTGATTCATAAGTTAACATATCTAAGAATAGGCAAAGAAACTAAAGAAAACCTTATTTTCAAAATTGATTTAAAAAAAATGTTTTACTTGCAATACCAACCAGTATAAATCTCAAACTGTATTTTCTTAATTTCTAAGGTTACTTCAGCAATATTATTATTCTGTTATTATTATTATTTTCCCATCTCTCGTAAAAACTGAAACCGTTCAATCCCTGCCAGGTATTTATGTAACAGGAAACAGGTGACTCTACTACACCGGCAAAGAGACAAGCATCAACAGGTTGATGCTGACCGATTAAGCCCTGAATGAATACCTTTAATTATATGGATTCGTCTTATTATCTAAGGACAGCAAAATTGATTGTCTCGTCTTATAGCCACTCTTGCAAACAAACTCGAAACCCGTTTTGTTGTCATTTGGTGTGCCTGACTCTATAATGTCAGTGTGAATACGGACTATAACTTTTTTAAGTGACTTTCATGTACCAGTTTGAATTGATAATAAATGATTGTAATAAATACTGAAGTAGTGAAAAATAAACGATAAAAGTAAAAAACTGTTTGGAGCATCCATTTGGATTGAGAAAAAAAAATTTAAAAGGTAAGTAAAATACTTTTAAAATTTTTCTTTTATCTTGTTTATTACTTTAAAAAAACTTTATCACTTCACCTGAAAAAAAAAATCATGGGGTTTTATTTTTCGCTATTTCAATAACAAGGAAAAATGTCTAATAATTTTTATTATGATTTATATTTACGTAGGACAAAATCATTTAAATTTTAAAAATATATTCTTTTTGATTGAATATCAAAATTAAATAATTCGGTATTTTTCTTTCACCCAAATTTCATTCCATGTAAATCTCATTGTTGGAAAAAGACAAGAAGAGAAAAGTAAAACTTCATGGGAAAATAATTTGGGTTATAAAATAAAAAGGTTTTAAAAATAAATAAAATTAAGTTTAAATATTAATTAAAAAAATAGTTATTGTGCTTAAATTAAATTATTTGACCTGTCCATTAATATAACTTTTAAAAAAGAAAAAGACTTTTGTTTTTGTTTTTTTTTAAGAACATTCTTCTTATTTTGAATTTGATGACACTTTTTTGTGCTTTTAAGTTTTTCTGCTGTTGAGTTTTTGTTTATTTTAAGAAATGACCATTTATTTTAAAAGTAAAAAAACCCAAAAAGGTAAAAAAAAAAAAATGTGTGTTCTGTTTATTTATTTAAATGACAAATGAAGCTCCTGAACTCTTTTTTGCTTTTAGTTTTATTGTTCATTTTTCGCTCAATTTCCCTCCCATATTTGAATTAGAAACATCAAGAAAAAAACTAATAATAAAAACTAAAAAGAATACCAATTTTTTAGTAGTCTCTAGCTAGACAGTGTCTCTACAGTTATTAAATTTAAAAAAATGTAATCTTCCTTCAAGTCATAGGCGATCATGGTTCTCTACAGCTTATGTGTGAATAATTGCTACGCAGGTTCAAATCAGTCTTTGAAAATCAGTATTCAAAATTTTGGCTTTTACCTGGGATCGAACATTGACTACATGGCGGGAAATAGCCACCTATTTATTATTTTAATTATCCACCAAGCAAACCCATTTTTTTAAATTTTATTTTTTATGGTTACTTAGAAGATTGGATATTTGATTTTTACTTTTTAGTTTTTAGCAAATATCCTTTTTTTGTTCATATGGAATTGATTTGAATTAGCATTATTAGTTTCATTTTTTTAAAACTATAAGTAATTAATTTTATTGTCAAATTAAAAATATTATATTCATTTCAATTTTAAGAAATTATTGAAAGTGAAAAAATTAAAAAAAAAAAATCCCTTCAGAAATTTTTATTTGTTCTTCAATAGAAAACTTTCTCCCACTTGAAGTAAAACTGAGTGAAAAGTATCAATTTCTTCTTGAACCAGAATACTAGGCTTCATACAAAAAAAAAGGGGGGGAGCATTTTGTTTTGAGATACAAAGTCTTCCTAAAAAAAAAAAGTCAGAAAAATACCAGATCATATAAATTTTCTGAACAAAGATCAGGTTTCCGTTTGGGGAACATTGAGTGAGAATTATTTTTTTTTTTTTACTGAGACAAAATTTTTTTTTTATTATTATTTTTATTTTTTTTAGACGATCAAATCGTCCTTTTCAATAATGCACAACTTTGAAAGAACTAACCAACACGAATTTATTTCTTGTTAATGAAAATTTACAACCATTTTTTTATTTTTTATAAAATAGATTTTGAGAACGGAAATAAGAGACTAGCTTTCTTTTTGACAATTGTTGGCTTAAAAAGTTACATTTTTAAAAATTAAAATAAATCCTACAATGTTGAGTTTTTTTGTTTTAGTTTCTTTCAAAAATAGGGAAAGATAGATTAATAACCCAGAACTTATATTGGGAGCAAACCGCCCGCATACAGATAGGAAAAGAATTCAGTAAATAAATCCGCAAAAATAGAAACTGGTGTAAGACAAGGTGTGGCTTCTCACCGGACTCAGCATATGGAACTTGATGAGAAAATAATGAGATAAGATGTTGACATTCCACACTACTTCAAACAAAAGGTTAGGAAAGAACCCCACACTCACTCATCAATAGTGGATAGAGCAATAAGTTAGTGGAGAAACCTAGAGCAATATGTTACTTGAGAAAACTATTTTTCTGAAAAATTAATAGAAAGATTTTATAAATTTAAACCAAAAGTAACATTAGTTGTAATATTTTATCTTGATTTAAAATTGGCCAATGAATGCTGAATGTTTCCTTATAAGGAAATGGCTAATAATGTCATTATCGTAAAAACATACATATTTATTATAAAAGAAATGAAAATGGACAAGTAGAAAAAATACAGTTGTAATAAATGGCAATTCAATATATATATATATATATATAAGAAACTGAGTGAAGTAAATATTAGAAAAAGCTAACAAGAACTGGTTAGTGATTTTTAATCCCCCACCCTTACTTTTTTTAATATATATTTTCTTTTTTAAATTGAAGCCCACCCCCATCAATACTGGAAACATTAATAACAATGACCTTTTTCCTGAAAAATTGTTTTAAGAGAAAGATTTATAAATTTCAACTGAGAGCAGCATTGGCTCCACAGTCAATGAATGTCAGCTGTTTCCTTATAAGAAAACAGCTATATTATACCATTATTTCTATATTTTATTCTTAAGATATTATGATTTATTATTTGTTTTTATTATAGATTGCCAATATAAGAAAACGTTTAGTTTATGATATTTAATAAATTGAGATTTAGTCTCATAGGGAACAAATGCTTTTAACATTCTGCAGATGTTTTTGTTTGTAAAGCAAAAGCTTTACCTTGCCACTGCAAATGACTTGCATGAATGAATAATAGCATGTTTGAATTTTGCAGTTGTGTTGTCATATCCTGCTATGGCAACAGAAAATGACTATGACTGAAATAAGTAGTGCAGTAGAAGACGCTTTAAAAACAATGCAGTGGAAAGGAAAGTAGTGAATAATGCAATGTGTTAAAGGTTAATTAGACAAGCGAAGATGGTAACCTATCATTCAATTGACTGTAGATATGTTCTTACTTTCTGGGGACAAGACTTACTGTTCCTTTATTTTGAAAAGGAAGAAGGTGCTGGCAAAGATTAAGCTGAATTTTTTCGTATCACCTAAAATTAGCTGCACAAATGGTGATCTTTTTTTTTCTTCTTATTCTTTGCAATTATCAGCTTACGAACTTGCTAACGATGTAATTGTAATTTGCCATAGAAATATCCTCAGGGGTTATAAATTCTAGTAACAATAGTGATTAACATTGTTTCCTCTTTTAATCATGAATATTTGAAGGTTAAGAGGATATGAAATAATATCAGGTATTAAATTACAGATCTGATGTATAAAGCACAATTTGTGTGTCTGCTCAAAGCCCTGAAAATTAATGCTGTGACATCAAATAGGTATTAAACCGAATGGAATATAGCACAAAGCTAGGTTTAAATGGGGAGAGTCCCATGTCTTTAGGGGAATAGAGGACAAGAATGGTCCAGCCTCCTTGGCATCAAAGCCAACGGTTAACTCATAGCATACCCTCCCCTTCAATTATTATTGTTTTACTTGGTGACAGACTCGGTCAGTTTTTTTAACTTCTGGCTTTATAAGTATCTTCAAGCAGTTTGCTATTTTCATTACAAATACTACTCTGCTACCTGCTGTCAACTGTACTAGGTACATAAATCCAGTCCAGTAAAAAGATATAGATATTACAGATAAAAATGCTTTAGAAATATATTTGAGATATATAATATAAATTAATAAACAAATACATCAAAAAATTACCTCATATGGGGAATAGTCTATAGCTGGGGTTGATATGACCACTATCATTGCTTGCCAAAATAGGCTGTTCCTCATATAAGGTAATTTTTGATTTATTTGTTTATTAATTATATTGCTCTGTATTAATATATACATTAAGCTCTTTTTATGGATCAGTTTTAATATTTTATATTAATAGGATCCAGTTGGATTATATACCAACAAATTTTTTACCTTTGCTATATATATATATATATATATATATATATATATATAATGAAAAACTGGAAAGTTTTTTTGTGACACATTTCATCAGACTGGGCTTTGATTGACGTTGCTTTATATGTGTATATATTTATTTATTTATATATAATTCTTAGCTCTGTCTAACTGCATTGAGCACTGTTTTGTTTATACCTTAAATTAAGTAAATTCATTCACTTACCTGTGTATGCATGCTAATGTATGTATATACAGTTGCTAATATCTAATTATTTGGTTTATATCTATATTTATACCTATAGTCTCTGTCTGTTATCGAACTCCTCTGAGGGTTTTGGAGATAGACCCCCCCATAACCATATATATATTCTGAAACTTCATTACCCAGAGTACTTGGATAAGTATATTTCATTTTGGTCATTGAGTAATACTGAAATGCATCATTTTTCTCCAGAAATTGTAACAATGATTTAAAATCAATCCTCATTTTCTTAAAAAAAAAAAAAAAAAAAAAAAAATGTGACTATATAAAAATAAATTATGTCTGCAAAAACTAAAAAGGCATTATAAAAAAGGAAAAAAAAAAAAAAGAAGAGAACTCCTGAGGAACTTTAAAAGAGAAATCTAAGGATTTTATTTTACAGCTTGTATTTATAAACAGAAGTAAAAAATATCGTTAAGTTTTCTAAATTTCAGAAGGCTCTAAAAAGCTAACTTAGGAATGTAATTTAAAACTTACGCACTGGATTTTTTTTCAAATACTACTTTCTTAAGAGAAATACTCCTAAGTCAATAAAAATTTTAAAAGATTAAAAGAAAGCTGTTTACTTAAAAGCTATTATTTAGAAGATCAAAGATTAATTTCAGAAGTTTTAGCATCTTTTTTGCAGGAAAAAAACACTGATTTGGAAATTCTTGCAAAAATCAAATAATTGTTAGATATTAATGAAACTTTCACAATTTATTCAAAAATGAATGAAATTATTTTAGCCAAATCTTGGTAAAATTTTTTTTTTTTTTTTTTACATCTGTTACCCCCCCACAATTTTATAAAATTTTGAGCAATTAAATTCCCAACCCCTTTAATATTTATATTTGTTAAAAGCAGAACTACTTGCATAATATAAATAGTCAATTTGCTTTTGTCAAACAGAAATACCATTTACCGAAAATCTGCTCTGAATTGTAAAATTAAAAATGCAATAAAACTAACATATTTAATTACAAAAGCTTTTAATTGCCTTTAAGGACACTATTGTCTTAAGAAAAACATTTTTTACGATTACTGATGAACTTTTTTTTTTTTTTTTTTTTTTTTTTAAATTTTAATTACAAAAATTTATTAAGTTTTAAATTTTTTAAAATTCTGTATTAATTTCAGCCTTTTAGATTATATTATTATTAATTGAAAACTATATATACTAATCATAAATGGGAAAGCTTAATATAAATCATTACACACCAATATTTAAACCTGCCAAAGTATCTAAAATTCAATAACGATTACAGAGAATATTTTCATAAATTATATACAAGGTATTCATGTTATATTTTTCAATTATTTTTTTACAGATAAAGCCCTGATAGAAAATCATTAGGTAAAGATCCATCTATCATCAAGCTGTCAACATCTTAAATAAACAGCTACCACCATGTTTAAAAAAATACATTTCTGTGATATTTTAAACTTAAAGTAAATAATTGTTTCAAATCAAATTAATTATACTTTAAATCAGCGAATATTCCTCAAATAAAGTTTCAGAAAAGGAAAGTTTATTTTTGGAAGATTTTTTAATAAAAAGAATTACATTGCGATAAAATGGCACTGAAATAAGATTTTTTATTAAAAAAAAAAAAAACTCCTGTCTATTTATTTTGAAATAGAGCAAAGTATTTTACTTATTAAAAATATTAAATTTAATCTATTAACTTGAACTTAAAACTAAAATAAAAGCTTCAAGAAAGATTTTTCATTTTCAAAAATTCATTTTAAACCTTGGGTATCACAAATCTTTGGAGGTACCTAAATAATTACATTTAAAAAAAAAATACATAAACAAATAAGAAAATTAAAAAACATTAACAACATTTACTCTAGTTTTTTAGGCATTAAATTACATCACTTAGCATCCTCCATAGTTTACCATTACTTACACAATTAGCTTTGGGGATGTTTTAGAGTGTTCTTAAACTTAAAAAATATTTAAACTTAACTATATTTTTACTTTTGTTTATAAATACATATTGCAAAATAAAATCTTTGCATATAACTTGATAAAGTCCTTCAGGAGACGACACCTGTTGGTAAAGAAAAGTTTTCATTTTGTCTTGATTCACACACACACACACACACACATATATATAATCAGTGTTACTAATTTAACAATGTAATTAGTTCTGGTGTAACTTTGATGTTGAAATACAAATAAAATATTGAGTCTCACTAATCTGGCATCACTGGGACTTCTATGATATTGGATAAGTTGTTTTGTCCAAATAACTGATGGTTACATTAGAATACGTTTAACCCAACGGCTAACCACCTTATCCTACCTTTGAAATACACTGTAAACTAATACATGTTGGTTAATGAAAATAATGTGAAATTTAAATGAAACACAGGTAAAACAAAGGTTACAAGAAATTCTGTTGAGTTACTTCATCACTGCCATTTTCAAAGTGAGTCAGGGTATGAATGCTGTATAAGTCATACAAGTTTCACAGAGACACGCAGCTTTCAAGTTTGTTTGTTTTTTTTCTTCAATTTCTACCTTATTTGATATGGACAATGTATGATGTTTGCACTTTACAACACAAGAAAAATTTCCTGTAATTCATTGGTATTCATGACTGTAGGTAAATGTAAACAGTTTATAATAAAAATGAACAAAAGTCAATTAGGAATGTCTTGCTAGTGTTTGAAAGTTTTCAAAAACAACTGATGCAACAGTTAGCACCACCAAACAGCAGTGGTAGATCTGTGCAGTGACTTGGGGAAATCTGAAATTGCTCTCATGGAATTTAATTCTGGATTACTGATTGCTGGATTGGTGATAGCCAACTAGTATTAGTTTATAAAGCTTCAAGTTCTTGATGAATTATGGCTGCAAAAGTTGCTGCCTTTCTGTGAAGTTTGCCTCTTTTTAAACATGCATATATCTTGTGTTTTTTATTTTCTTCAAAAGATTCAATAAAATATGAGTACATATACTGTCCTCTGTTTGTTTCCTTCACATTTTCTCTCTAAATTTTTATGTTATATTCACAAACATAATACTCTATAACCTGAGCAACAGAAAATTGATAATTTATTGATTATTAAACAAGACATAGTGGTCTTGTGGGAGACTAAGCAATGTCAATAACCAATCATAATAGGAGTAGATAGGTTCGCCTATCATCCAGTTCACACTCTTTCCTGGTATTTGGAACAGGAGTAGAGGTTTATCCCTTGTTTCCTGTTTAGCATTGCATTTCAAGTTCTTTCTAAAGTCTACTTCAATTCTGTACTTATAACGTCTCTGCCTAAACTCTGAAATTTTATTTACTATTTATTTCTGTCTATATCTCCGAGATGATGTATTGTGATTACTTGCATTATTTACATTATTTGGACTGTTATCCTCATCTTCATTGTCATATTCACATGGCCCAGTGTATAAAGACGTTGGTTAGATTCAGTGACTAGACCCAAAGAGTTGTGAGTTCAGTACTAGGTCACAGCAGTTGTAGATAGGTCTGCTTATTGTCCAATTCACTCTCCTTCCTGGTCTTTTGAACAAGGGTAGGGTTTCTCTTGTTTCCTGTTTAAATTGGGGTTTCCAGTTCCTTCTAAACTTTTTTTTCATTCTTTTTCATTCCCAGTAACCCCTTGCATCTTAGTGGCGTTATTGCTTTGCTTGTGGTGAATTAATAAAAAAAAAAACATAATTATTAATTAATTACTCTAAACTCATTACATTCTGCCAGAAATTGAGCTTTAAACTAAATACTGTTTTATTTGTTTTTGTGTGTGATAAACAGTTGTTATTTAAGTATTTGGTCCTGTCTCAATAGCAAATCCATAAGAGCTGACAAAGTAAATTTGGCTGCTGCTCTTGAAAAGGACATTCAATCAGTGGTTAACTGAGGCAAGAAATGGCTTGTAAATTTTAACGCCTCCAAAATAAAACTGTTCTCATTTAACCACCATAAAGAACATTTTCTGCATCCCATCAGTATGGATGATGCTAGACTCCGTGAGAGCAACACACTCTGCCTTCTTGGCCTCACGTTTTCAACTGATTTGAAGCGGATCAGCTACATTAAATCAATAGCTACATCTACTGCAAGGAAAGTTGGGTCACTGTGTTGTGCTAGAAATTTTTTCTAGTTAGAATCCATCTTGCGCATTTACAAATCTACCATTCGTCTGTGCATTGAATACTGTTCCTATATCTGATCTGGTGCTCCTGCTATTCATCTTGAGTTTCTTGACAAAATTCAAAGACGGATCTGTAATATAATCAATCTTGACCAGGCACTTTTTGAACAATGTAACATGGCTTCCCTCTGTCTTTTCTACAAATATTTTCATGGCAACTACTCTGACCAGCTTTTTTTTCATGGTTCCCCAACTACATTAATTTAAGCATGCTATTAGATTGGTATCTAGGTCTCACTCTTTTACTGTTGAAATAGCTAAATGTAACTGTCACTTCTACTTCAACAGTTTCTTTTATCGCGCTTCCGACCTGTGTGACTTCCCTCATTTACTTGGATTCCCTGATAACTACAATCTTCGAAAATTTAAATGCAACATCAATTGCCATTTTCTGTCTCCGTGAATCCTATTCATCTTTTGTCCTTTCTTCAATCCAACCTATGCCCAGCCATTTCTCTCACTTTCACTCCCTGTAATCTCCTGCACACTAGTGGCATTCCAGCCTTGCTTGGGGTAAAATGATTAAAAAAAAATTTCTTTGAAATCTTATTTCATTTTCAGCAAATATAAAAAAAAAAAAAAAAGTACATTATGATAAAATGACTATCTTAATAATTTTTTTCTATGTTCTTTCTTTCTTTCAGATGTTACTCCCAAGCTATACAGTCTTTTTGGTTTTCTTCCTCAATACTGTGTCTGGGAAAGGAGTGTGCCCACCAAATCTTGGTTGCAAATCTCATAAGATTAGTGGATCTTTTATCACTCTTGGTCTTCCACAGATGTTCAAAGCCAGAATAGAAGTGAAAGATGACAAGGTAAAATTTTATTGGATCATTGAAAATGAAATCTTTACAATAGAAAGTCTCATTAAGAAAAATAATTTAAAAGTGATGAGAGTAATTATTCTTTGAAATAATGTTTTATTTTAGAATGAGTTTGAAGTTTTCAAAACTGACCTCTCTTTCTCTCTCCCCCCTCCATTTCTTTCTTTCAATTCTATAATCATGTCTCTTCCTTTTTTGAGTATCTAAAGTTTCCTCAGGATTAGTGGCCTGAATTTAGCAAATGATTGTTTCTTTCTTCACTGAAACCATAGCTTTTTGACAGGCTTGACCTATTTTAACTTTTTTTTTTTTTTTTTTTTTTTTTTTTTTTTAATGAAAGTTTTATTGTTCATTATGTTTTAGTAACTGGCTGTCTGTTTTCTTGTGATTGTGAGCTTGCAATGCAATGATTTATAGACAGTTATACAATGGCTGCACAGACAGAGATTAACATCACCCTGTGGATGATAGGACATTAGTTTGGGATGATTGTTTTTTTTCGTTTTTCTTTTTACAATGGCAGGACATTGTAAAATGAAGGTTCAAGGATTTACATTTATATTTTTCTAATATTTATCTCTAAATTTGAAAAACATTAGTTAATAAATTAGAAGAACTAATTTTACTATAATAAAAGAAGCAAGAAATTTTCTTTTCTTTTAACTTTTGTTTAAAACCCTGAATGAACAATATTTGTGTATTATGTTTTCTGCTTATCATAAAATAACGTATTTGCCAGCATCAAGGACACGGTTTGTTTTCCTGGAATAAGTCTCAAGAATTCTGGGGTTAGCATAAGCCCACGGAAACCCTAACCTTGTCCTCAAGGATGCATGGCAAATTTTCAAAACTTATTTAATGAAAAAAAATGTGTCCCTGATGCTGGCAAATATGGTAGATTTAAATGCTTAACTTCCTCCTGCAAATCTGTTCTTGGCTCTCCCCAGCAATATGACCCCAGAGAAAGCTGCAACCAAGTGGGTGGAGTCCTGGCTACAGGGCACAGACACTACAGTTTAAAGATGATATGGATCAGAATAAATATTTATTAAAAAAAACATTTTAACATTTTTTTTTATTATGCTACTAACAACTATAAGTGATAATGAAGTTAAAAAAAAAAAAAATCATTTTGGTTTCAGGACTGTTTTAAAATTTTGAGGTGGGACAACAGTGAAAATGGTTTGTCTGGAGCTTTGCCATACTGTCAAAAATGACAGGCATATAAGTAATTTTGCATTTGCATTGGTTATATTTTCTGTAGGAGTTATCTAAGATTTTTATCTGAACAATTAAGTCTAGAGTCACATGTAAGAAAGAATTTTTCTTTTTAAATCGTTAAAAATTAAAATATACCCAAAGAAAGTTAACATGAAACAAAAGAGATAAAAAGGCTAATAAATAGCAAGCTGATCATAAAGACAGGAGACATCACTCATGTCAAAGCAAACATGTCTCCTGTTAAAGAAAATAGAAAGGTGGGTAAATGGGTCCTGTCTGTGACATGTTTACTGGACTAATGTTGAGTAGAATTTCTGAGACACTCACTATGAAGTATTTTGTGCCCTGAATGAGACATATTAACTCTATATAAAGGAAATAAATACAATTTCAGCACAAAACTTTGATACTCAAAAATCTATAAAATGTTCCACTTTGGGAGAGGTGGTTAGATTCAGTTTAAAAAAATAGAAATAGATACCACACATATTACCATATGTTAAAAAAAAAAAAATTACACATCAAAAACATTTTAACAAAATATAGAGAATAATTGTGATAACAACTAAGATGAGGACAATAGCCTGAATATAAATAGTGTAATTAATGATAATGTCTCATACCAGACATAAACAAAAATGAGGATATTAGTCTTAATAATCTCTCCAGCACTTTGTTGGGTGTTTTAGAATCGGTCACTTCAGGTAATTCTACACTTAATTTTTGCTTGAATTTTTTTTAAAGTAGGATTATTATGATTATCATTAGGATATTGGCCACCATATCTTTTGAAAAAAAAATTCCTTCAGTTTATGGAGATGGACAAATTGAGATAGATGTATCTATTTCAATTTGTTCATTGCCACAAGCTGAAGGAATATTCTTTATTAAAAAAAAAAAAAAAAAAATGACAAAAATTCTAGAAAAAAAAAATGACAAAAATTCTAGAAAAAAAAAAATTACAACTGATAGCTATGTAGATATCGTTTGAATCGGGCATAATTGTCTTATTAATTATTATAATAATAATAATAATAATACTGATTTACTCAAACCAGTGTTCTCCTTTTGATTGTTTACCTCATATTTCAGCTATTGTAGCCTCTGGCTTCTTCAGTTACTTGTTGTACTTAGTAACCTCCTGGGAATTTTGAGCCAAACACTATTCAATCCATGGGGGTAGATTTTTATCCTTCCACCCTTTGTGCTGAAGGCTATCATGTCTTTGTTAATTCTCCTGAGTTAATTTGTTATTTTCATTTCACATGTCTTTTCCACTGAGGTTTTTTTCTAGCATCGACAAAGGAATGAGAACAATTAACCCCAGTAGATTTAATAAAATGAATTTTAAATTCCCAGAGGGTTAACATCTATTATATACACCTCTGGTGGGTATGAATGCAAGAAAAAAAAAATTGAAAGCCAGAGACTTACAATTAGTTTCAAAAGAAACACTAGTGAATTGGCTATGCATAGTTCCCCAGTCACAATTAAAAACATAATTATGTATTAGGTTGGTGCAAAACAATATCATTTTTCTTTTGAAGTTGAACGCCAAAAAACGACATTATTTTTGCACCAACCTAATACTATTACAAATTGAGAAGAAAAGAACATCAGTAGTATGTAGTTATCAATGATTTGAACACAGTTCCAAACTTGATGTTTGTAAATAACAACAAAGTACTCTTTAAGAAATTGGATTTTTTTTATTTTTTTATTTTTTTTTTTTTTACAGTAAGATTCACCCTGTACCAGGTGCAGGGGTCCTTCACAGTAGAGGGTTACATTAAGAAGCAGTTTAAATGAATAGGAATGGAAGGTAACAGTTAACCCTAGACTTGAACAGGTTGAGATTATAGTGGTCAGGAAAACATCCTCTTGGGAGTTGGTTCTACAGAGCAGTGGTTCACAGGAACAAGCTTTTTTAGTGGAACTTACTTCTTGCTGATGGAATACGGAGTGAATATGGGTGGTTTGCTACAATAAGTGGCATGGTTTTTAGTTGTGAAGGTTTGAACTGGCGGAACCACGGAATGTAGTTCGTCCAAGCATTTTCCATGCAAGTTGTGATAGAGTAGTGAGAGACTCGCCACTCCCTGCCTGTGAGAGAGAGAGAGAGAGGTTGAAAAATAATTCTTCTCCAACAAGGATTCGGAGATGCTTTTGAACACTATCAAAACTGGAAATTGAGGATGCTGAGAGCTATGCTTAACATCTGGAGACAACATCCGACTAAACAGCTCTATGGACCCATCCCTGATATTTCTACAATATTATGTGAACACAGAATGCATTTTGCAGGACACTGCTGGTGAGCAAAACAAGAACTTGAGAGGGATGTACTGCTCTGGACACCTAGCCATGAAACAAGATGAGTTGGTTGACCAGCAATCACTGACATTGATCAATTGTATTATAACACAGATTGCCACTCTAATGAACTTCTGATATCGATACAGGATTGAGATGTTTGGCATGATAGACTCATGAATGTCTAACCTACCTTTACTAAATATTTTTTTTACAGTAAGGTTCACTGGGGGGCCACTCAATGTAGAGGGTTATATTAAGTGGTAGTTTATACGGATAAACGTGGAAAATAATGGTTAACCCTACATTGAACGAGTTAAGATTGTAGTGGTCAGAAAAATCCTCTTGGGAGTCAGTTCTACAGAGCAGTGGTTTGTGGGAAGAAGCTGTTCAAGTGGAACTTACTTCTCACTGATGGAATATGGAGAGAATGTGGGTGTTTTGCTACTATATAAGTGGCATAGTATGTCCTTGCCATAAAGGTTAGACCTGGAGGAACCAAGGAATGTCGTTCATCTGAGCATTTTCCATAAAGTAGCGATAGAGCAGTAAGAGACTTGCCATGTTTCGCCTCTGAGAGAGGAGGTTAGAGAACTGAAAATAATTTGTCACCCAAAAGAACTCAAACACTTTTGAACTCTATTGAAACTGGAAACAGAACATCCTTTTTAAAATGATAGTCAGTATTTTTTTATTCTGTCAAAAAATGGCATGACTTGAGGAAGATTTAATAAATGATCAATTTGTAAAAATTTCCCAAAAAATTTTCTCTAGTTTTAACAAGTGGACCACTATATTTAAGTATTTCCCATAAAATATTTAAAAATATTTTTTTTTTTTTTTTAAGTTTCTTAGACTGAGAACTTTTCATCACATCCTTTTGTATGTTGTGATATATCTGTGCCAGCAAACATTTACCTATCCTTCTAATTCTAAGTCCTTTGAAGCAACAAAGAGTCATTGTATGGTGGAATCATTTTGAATAGAACTGATTTGTGTTCATTGTTGGAATGCCATTTTATGCAAATTTTTTTATTTTTTTTATTTTTATTTTTAAGATTTTATTTTTAATGGTTATAATTGAGATCCTATTTTAAAAGATTCTGGTAGGTGTCCTTATCAATTATTTACACTTAAAGAACAGATCCATTATCCATACTATAAGCTATTCTGCTCAGATATTGTTTCTTGTTTATACAGTGACTCCTCACTTAATAACCGTATTCCATTCCAATGACTGGTTACTAAATGTAAGACTATGCTTAAAATAAAATAAAACGTGGCGAATGAAATAAAGGGTTCAGTTCGAAATTCCAATAAATATGGCCTGAATAAGTTCAGAGCATACAACGGTGAGAACGTCAAAAAATATAAATAATGTAAATATTTTTTTTTGTTTTTGTGCAATTTCTTGAAGGAAGAAAAGTATTAAACATATTAAATGAAATATTTATTAATCACTTGAATAATTTTTTTTACTATAAAATTTTTAGCCATCAACAAATTTTAAAATTAAACATGAGCTGGTTTTACATTCATGGATTTCAGTAGAAAGACCAGTTTTGCTATTTTAGCTGTACCAAGACTGTTTCTCAGTTTAGGATGCACCAGTCCGTAGGACAAGAAAACTCGTTCAATGCAAGAAGGTGAGGCCACTGCTGACAGGAATTGCTTAACCACAGAAAGTATATCACTGGTCAACACACTTTCACATTTAAAAGTTAAAAAACAACACAGACAGGAATTGAAAAGCTTTGATGTAAATTTAAAAAAACAACACTGGCTGGTACTGCTGCTAGCAAACTACTCCAAAAAAATGACAAGATTATTTAAGTACAAATCAATCATGCATAACTGATGATCATCATGTCAATCTGTGAAGTTTTTTTCAAAGGCTGTAAGAATACAGTAGTTGTATGACCTTATCTTGAAAAAAAATTTAAAAAATAAGACTAAGTTGAATGTATACTGCATGCCAAATTATTATTGAGATAACTTTTTTTCTAATATTTCAAAAACCGTCCAATCAATTCACACAAAATTTTCACCCAATGTTGGCAACACTGACCTGCGCAATCACTAGAATTTTCGTACTGATCCGTGCAATGTAAACAAACTGGTGCCATATTTGTTATCAGCACAGTGATTTGACCGTGCCAAATTATTAGAAAAGTGTAAGAATTTAGTGAAAAGACGGGCCGTGAAAGCAGTTTAACTAATGCTGAAAAGAAAACTATCATCTCAGAACTCTCAAAAGGTAAATCTACCCTAGAAATTTCTAAAATGATAGGGAGGTGTCATCAAACAGTGAAAAAGTTCACCGCTGACCATGCACAAGTACGTAAGAGGGCAGATAAAGGCAAGCCGAGGGTTATTTCACGTCGTCTCATGTCACGACTTAAACGAGAGGCCACAAATGACCCTGGACTTACCAATCAAGAGCTTTTCAGTCTCATTGAGGATCCTACTGTGTCTAAAAGTACTCTGTGTTGGTATGTGAGGGAAATAGAAACAACAGTCAAACCTGTATCGAAGCCTCCGTTGACGAGAAATCACATTCAAAATTGATTGAAATGGGACGTGGACAATATGAAGATTGACTTCTCTAAAGTTTTGTTCACAGACGAAACTGGAGCAACATTTGTTGGGCCAGATAGATGGTGCAAAGGTTGGGTAATGAATGGACAGAATCGCCATCAGCATTTGAGACACCAAGAAGGCGGTGGAGGCATAATGATCTGGGGTGGTATTATTGGAAAAACATTAGCGGGCCTATGGAAAGTACGAGATGGCATCAAAATGACTGCTAATGCATACATAGCGTTTATGAAGGAGCATCTTGAACCGTGGATGAAAAGGCAAAGAGTTGCCTTCAGTAGGGCCATTGTTTTTACGCAAGATGATGCTCCCCTACGTGCTGTTCACAAGACTACCGAATATTTGAAACAGGCTTCGATGGACCTCGAAAAATGAAGTGGCCAGCAAATTATCCAGATTTGAACCCAATCGAAAACCTTTGGAGCATCATGAAGTGAAAATTGTATGCCAACGGACGACAATTCAGGAGCAATACTGAGTTGTGGGAAGCAATTCTTGACATATCTCACGGCATTACAGCAGATGACATCCTATAATTAACAAATTCTATGGATTGTCAATTTCTTCAAGTAATTTCAAAACAGGGAAAGCACACTATCTATTAATTTGTTTAAAACTGTGCCTTTGTTTGTATCTGTTATTATTTGTTTATCTTATTTATTAGCTTCTTTTGATCATAAACATTCACGTACAACATTAATAAACGTTTTGTTTGCTAAATTCTGGAAATTTTACTAAACCTTTCTAATAATTTGGCACACTCAAATCACCGTGCTGATAACAAATATGGCGCCAGTTTGTTTATATTGCGCGGATCAGTACGAAAATTCCGGTGATTGCGCAGGTCAGTGTTGCCAACATTGTGTGAAAATTTTGTGTGAATTGATTGGACGGTTTTTGAAATATTAGAAAAAAAGTTATAATTTGGCACGTAGTGTAGATGTACCCAAGACCTTGAAAAATGGTAAAAATTAAATGTACAGGGTGCCCAGTAAAGGTGGGGGAAAGGCGGTAAATTCAGAAAGATGTGAGACAACTGGTGACGACTGATGTGACTGAAAAAGTCAGTAAGAATTTTTTCACATTTTGTCAATCCCCATGTTGGATGTTCTTCTTTGAAAAGTATGATAACTTGACACTGAAAATCGGAGAGTTGTTTAGCCATATAAGAAGGACAGAACAAAAGATGATGGTTGTCTGCAAATAACCTTTAAATGACGAGTCACAAGATCAAACAGCAGTTAATCAATCATAAAAGAACCAGAGTTAAGTAATTACATGAGAGTTGAAGGATTATTCAAGGTCAATTATTCCTGAAAGATAATGTGTTTAGTATACGGTATTCTACTTATGTCACTTGTACCTCTTTCTCTTTACTACACACCACAAATGCCATCTACTGAATTACTACCCTCCCTTAGCAAGCAATGTAGGCACTTATATAGTAAGCAGCAGATGTTGATACATTTGCATAGATGGGGGGTGTCAATTTCATCAAACTACGGTCAATGAGCACACATGCCTCTAAGCCTTGAACTGGATTTCCTGATACAGCTGCAGCAACTTGAACATGCTTTGTACTAGGTCTGCCATGCTCTGCATTACTACAGATAAAACATTGTGGTGAATAGTCCTGTAGAAGCAAGCGAGCCAGTGTGCTTGCATCTGGTGCAAAGGAAAATAAGGGTCTTACCTCAATATGTGGCATGTGGCATCAGCAAATTTGCTCCTTGAAAATGGCATTACTCTCCTGTCTAGCAATTCCAGCAGTATGTCTGGTAACGAGGGTTTTTGTACAGTTTGGCATGCTTCGACCAATAGCAAGTTGTGTGCCAATTGGTCGGACTGGAGGAGGCTATTTACCTGGTTAACTGAGAATAAAAGTGAAGAACACTGATTGGTTGGTCGACCACAGTGTTGGACTGATAAAAGAGGGATGAAGAAGTGAGAAGGGGAGAAAAAGACGGATTTACATTTTGAAGTGTGCGGAAAGCAAGAACGGCGGATTGAACCAGCGGTATCTTGAATTGTATGAGCTATCTCCAAGTAATAGAGACTCATTTAAGCTACATAAATTTTCTGCATTTTTGCTGGGCACCATTTGGGTGCATGATTTTTAGCAGCTAAATTGGGAAAAAGTCAGCCAGATATAACCAAAATTGTTAATTTGGTCACCATAATTTATCCTACTGTCTACCTTAATCTCTTGAGTGATTCATATCAGCTTTCCATGTTCTTTTGTTTTCTGTATGTGCAAAAATAAAGTATAAAAAATCATCAACCCTGGTAATGGGTTTGTGCCAACCAGCTTCAAAAAGTTTTAATGTCATTTTTACATCATTTGTAGCATTTTTAATTTGTTTCTAAATGTGTTTATACATTACAGTAGTATATTGACAAGTAAACATCTATCTAAATAAATGCCAAATTCTGTCTATTTATGTGTCTGCAACCCCTCAAACTCCAGCCATGTGTTAAATAGCAGGGTAGACTGACTTCTCTACAATGAGTGGCAACCAGTCTAAGATAACAAATACTTGGAATTGAAAACTGTAGAGAATGCAATGAAAAACCACACCACTGTTTCCCCCAAGAACGCATGGTGATCCACAAATAATAAAGAAAAGGAACCTGTGCAGAGTCAGGATCGACTACATTCTGGAAGGATTGGTATTATAAAGATATTTATGAAATTAACAAGAAAATTTTATTTAATGATTATTTTGTGGTTAACCCTAGAACACTAACCACGAGTGTATAGGACCCAGCGCAAATTTTTCTATTTTTAATTACAATTTTCAGTATCTGATTTTCTTACCTAAATAATGTTTTTCAGTTCCTATTAATGTTAACTCAAAGTACAAAGTTTGAAGTGCCTGCATGCAAAATATTTCAAATAAAGATTTATATTTAATTTTTTTTTTTTTTTTTTTTTTTTTTTTTTTGATATTTTCAAAATCGGGTATGATATACCCATGGTTAGTAGTGGTGTAACTTTAATTGATGGTTAGTGTTCTAGTGTTAAACTCTTCACTGCTTATTCTTATCAAAGTGTTTTAGTTTGTGTTTCTACAACTGCCCTCAGGTGCTTATCACATTTAGAAAATGTTTGGAAGTATTGATCATACAAATTTTAGGAAGTGGGGTGTAATTATATACTTTTAAACCCCTTTTTCTGTCATATACAATATACTAACAAATGAGTGAATTTATAACTACACCAACTCCTCAAACATCAGATTCCAGTTTGACAACTGATGCTATCATAGGTTTGTGGGAGAAATAGCTTAAAATATCTTTAATGTTACTTTTGCACCATTTGTAACATGTCATGAATATCTGGCATAGGACTTGGTCTGTCCTGCTATTTAACCCATAGCTGGGGGAATACCTTTCCCAAGTGTATTTTTGTATAAGTAAATGTAACAAACTTTATGGAATTCAAACTTGGTTTTCTGAAATCTGCAATCCACCACACCACCTGCATATCCTACTCCAACTGTTTCCTTTAATGCACTTCCTGCTTGTGGAACTTCCTTCCATTTGCTTGCTTCCCTGATGATAACTACAATCTTCAAAAATTTAAATGCGATGTCAATCGCCATCTTTTACCTTCCATACATCTTTTGTCATTTCCTCAAGCCTCTCTATATTTACTCCTTTCTCTCACATTCACTCCCTGTAACCCCCTGTATGCTAGTGGCATTTCCACCTTGCTTGGGGTGAAATGATTAAAAAAAAAAAAAAGAAATATCCAAGTTTAGAGGTATTGTCAAGATACTGACCAGGTTCAATGTTGATTAACTTGGTTGATCAGATGAGAACCTGTGTTTTAACATGATATGGCCATAAAAATAACCTATTATAATTGTGCTTGTACCTCACTTCGTTAGTTTGCATGACTGTTATGCCCTGCCAATATGTCAAAATTATTAAGCTATTCTTTAATTAAACTAATATATATATATATATATATATATATATATATATTAAAGTATTATATTATTATATAAACTATTATATTATTATATTAATGTATATATTAATATAATAATGTATATATTATATTAAACTATTATATAATTATTCTATTTTGATCACATGGAAAGACAAGACATATTAAAGATGGTATTGGATTCAGTTAGAAAATGAAGGAAAGATGGAAGTGTTTAAAGTACCCTTTGACATCAGGGTGGTAGCACCTGTTAGGGGCCCAGCTACGGGAAAATGGTGAACCAAAAACAAAACACAATGAAAGTATAAAAATACATTTTTAAATATAAAAAAAAAAATACCAACACTATCTATTTAATCAGCGCGAAAGAACTCTCTCGTGTGTGTGTGTGTGTGTATTTTTATTATTAATTTTTTTTTTTTTTTTTTTTTTAGCATTTTATTTATGTAGTTGGGGCACCAGGGTAAAATGATTAACAGAACAGTTGCCATGAAAATATTTGTAGAAAAGTCGGAGGGAAGCCATGTCATACCTGTGAGAAAGTGACTGGAGTTGAGATGCCAAGTCAGGATTGATTACAATGCAGATTAACTGCTGGGGCACCAGACCAGATATGGCAACAGTGCACAAAAGCTGAGTATCATCTAACATTTATTCAATTGTGAAAGCAGAGTAACATCTCTCATATTTATTACTTCAACGCTCCCAAGAAAATTAAGTTTTGGCATTAAATGACTTATAAGAAGTTGATATACCATTAAACAAATCAAATCTTATGTTAAGGACCAGCATTCATATTTAATGATGCAATAGGGGAATTTCTGCGTATATTTTATCATCATAGAACTTGATCAATCATTAACTGAAGAATTAAGATTCAGTGAAAAAGGTGAAATGTTCATGGGTTAAAACTAGTATGTAATAAATTTGAAAATCTGTTCTACATTCTGAACATTACATTGATTTACTGGCTTTAAATACAGTACATGTAATTTTTATTCATTTTATTTTGATTCACTTTGAGCAAAGAGAAAACAATCACAATCAAAGTTTGCCATTACTATCAAAAGCTTGGTATACAAATTCAGTTTTGGCTGTAACCACATCAGCAGTAGACCGAGCAAAGAGTAGATCATGGGAGGTAAGGTGCTTAACCACTTTTGCATTTATTAAAGCCTTGAAGACTTTGTTGAAGAGTGTTAGGAGACTGAGAGGACGGTAGTTAGATGGGTCTCTAGAGTTCTTAAACAAGGACAACAGATGAGGACTTTCAACAGGCTGGAAAGCAAGTCAGTGAGACAATAGTTGTATAGTTTGCAGATAACTGGAGCCAGCTCAGGAACATATTTCTTTAGGACTACAGCTGATGTCCAATACCATTGATGGGGTTATGCTCATCTCACTCGATTGAGCCTTGGTTCTAGGGGTAAAATCCGGTGTTGGTACTCTGGATGAGTCAAATGTTGAGTTAGATGAGAATTTCTGAGCAAAGCATTCAGTTGAACAAGGAGTAGTTTAAGAGGTAAGTCATTAAGTGAGGAGTGAGTGTAATTAGTTTAAATGTTATTGACGACAAAAGTAGTTGTGATTTAAATTAGTCTGCGATAGAAAATTTATGCTAAAGATTTAATGAAAAGAAAAGCTAGAATCTGTACACTGCACATCATAAAAGTTTCATATGATTTTTGTTTAATTCTCTTCTAATAAGAATAATCACGATAAAACAAGTACAACAGTTTAAATATCTGGGAAGTGTTTTCACAGTAGATGGAAAGTGTAATGCTGAAATCTGATGGCACATTGAGATAACCAAAATCTAAGCAAAGTATTCAAAAACAGAAACATTTTGTTAGAAACAAAGAATATTGAACCGTTATGTAATATCAGACCACTTATATAGCAGTGAATGTTGTACAATCTCCTCACAGATGAAGAAGAGATTGAAGGAACAGAAATTTAGTTCTACTGAAGGATGCTGGATTGATGTTGGCAAGAAGTTTTATAGAAAATGGAAACAAAAAGGACATCGGGAAGAGATAGATGAAATTTCTAGAGCACATAATGAGGAAAAAAGGCTTGAAAAATTTGATACTCACAGGACAGATTATGGGCAAGAAGGACAGGGGAAAACAAGACATAACCAACCTATTGAGCTTGAATAAATGAATGGCAAAGCAAGGCTTAGGCAAGATAACAAAAAGACAAAATTTATTAAGAGCTACAAAGGACAGGAAATTGTGGAGAGCCATGATTGCCAACATCCTAAAAGGACATGGCACATAGAAGAATCAGTTTGAGTAAATGGATGGCATAACAAGGTTTAGGGGAGATAACAAAAAGACAAAATTTATTAAGAGGAAAGACAGGAAAATGTGGAGAGCCGTGATTGCCAACATTCTGAAGAGACATGGCACAAAGAATAAGAACAACAATGAAGAATTCAGTTTTTTTTTGTTTTTTTTTAAATGATAATCACTCTTAGACAGGGTTGTCAGATGTTTTGATGCGTTATTTTTTATTTTTTTTTATTTTGCCATTCACATTGTTTTTAGATTATATCTGAAATCTGTTTCCCATGTTTGAAACTTTCATGCCGCCTCCAACCATCTACCTGTGACATAAGACTTGACAGATTCCTGAGATTTATTATGGTTTAGGTATAATGACTATGACCAGAATACCTTAAGATTTTAACATCTGTTTTACCTGTTGATGGCACAGGTTTTTCAAGCTAGCAACATTCTTTGTCCTTGTTTGTACCTACAGAACTCTGAATTGCTCATTTACAATTATGATGATGTTAGAACGATAATTGCATACATCTGGTGGATTGTTCTTCCTCTTTTCATAGGTTGGATAGTAGTCTTGTCATCTGTTCATTCATAGCTAATTTTATACTCTGCTTTTCTCATGTCTTTCATTATATGTCCTGTTTGTATATCACACCCTGTTGGCTTTGTCTTACTTTTGCTAGTCTCTACAGAACTATTTAAAACACACTGTGAACTCTTTGCATTTTGGTTGTTATCAATGATGTGTTGGTAAAATTTAATTATTAATTTTTATTGTCTTTTTTATTTAGAAAGTACATAGCCAGCTTCTTACTTGACCAAGTTCAGATAACCCTGTTTCCCAAACTGTTCTTCATAGGAAATCACCAGTTAATATGTGTATGTAAGCAAACAAAATCACATAGCAGTTGATCAATTGACTTTCTCAGAAAGCCAATTCTTCACAATTATTTTGTGTAAGAAACTGTACCTATTTGAGATATATATGTTTGGCTTGTAAATTCTCTTCTAACTCTACTCTCTACTCTTGACTCATCTGGGATATATTTGCCTGACATCCCCCTTAGAACTGTTGAGTGATATGCATATAACTTTGTGTGGTTTCTGCTATCATCTTTACAATGTGGACAAATGGCATCCCTGCAATTTTTAAAAATGAGTTCCTAAACTATCTCCTGTTCTCTCTAAACCCTACAATAAATGCCTTGCTGCTTCTTGTTTTCTGGCCTGTTGGAAATCCTCTTCTATTGTTCCAGTCTTTAAGAATACAGGGGAATTGTCTGATCCTTCCAACTATCAGCCTGTTAGCCTTCTACCTCTTTTGGGAAAATTACAAGAGGCCCTAATCAACTCTGGATCAGTCATGCATCTCACATCACAGGGTCTTCTTTCAGATAAGCAATATGGCTTTCACTTCTCTATGTTAACTGCTGATGTATTAATGATTATTGCTAAAAGAATCTATCAATCTTTAGATGAGAATGGTGAAGCTTGCGCTGGTGCTTTGGACATCTTAAAGACATTTGACTGGGTTTGGTGTACTAATCTTCTTCACAAGTTCAAAGGTTATGGGTTTTCTGAATAAATATTGTTATCTTGAGTGGCCACTCTTCTAGATCCTATTGTAATAATGTAGATGTCCTCCAGGTCTCTATCCTTGGACCTACATTGTTCCTAATTTTCATCAATGACATTCCTGATGGCATCAGCTCTCAACTTGGCATCTATGATAATAGTTCAATTATTTACTCCTGTCTTAATAAATCAGATCAGTTTGATAAAGTTAAATTGGCAGCTGATCTCAAAAATGAATTACAGTCTGCTGTTAACTAGGGCAAGGAATGACTTGTAAATTTTAACTCTTCTAAAATGAGACTGCTCTCCATAAATCATCTCGGAGACACCTTTCTACTTTTCATCAGCATGGCTGATGCTAACCTCCAGGAGAGTGACTTGTTGCATCTTATCAGGTTAACATTTTCCACTGACATGAAGTGGAAAGATTATGTTCAATCAATTGCTAAGTGTGCTGTTAGGAAAGTTGGTTCACTGTGTCATGCTAGAAAATTTTTCTCTCCAGAATTTATCTTACATATTTATAAGTTGACTATTTGTACATGCCTTGAATATTGCTACCACATGAGGTGCTCCTGTTATATAGCTAGAGATTCCTGATAAAATCCCAAGAAGAATCTGCAATGTTATTGGTCCTGACCTAGCATCTCAACTTCATTCACTTTCCCACTGCCATAATGTAGCTTCCCTGTGCCTTTTCTATAAATACTTTCACGGTAATTGTTTTGATGAACTCTTTGCTATGGTACCTAGAATCTATGAATTTAAGCACCATGATAGATTGGCAGCAAAGTCTCATCATTTTACAGATGAAATGGCTAGATGTAACCATAAGTTCTATGCTAACAGTTTCTTCTAATGCACTTCTCTCTTGTGGATCTCTCTTTCAGTTTCTTGCTTTCCAGTCATCTTCAAAAATGTAAATGAAATGTTAATTTTTATCTTCTGTCTTATAGTATTTTTCTTTTTTTTTTCTCATACTCTCCTTCACTCAGTAACCCTCTTGCATCTTAGTGGCTTTATTGCCTTGCTTGTGGTGAAATAAGATATATAGCTTTATCTTGAGTTTTAGAGATTATTTTTGACTTTGGTCACGTAAGTAATCACATGATTTTTGCCCAACTTGACAAGCATAATAGATGAGTATATGGACGTACTCGGTTATATTAAGTTAACACAAAGTTGATATTAAGGTTTGTTTCCGCAAGAGTCACTCAATCCATTGCATTTCTCCAAACAAAAGAACTTTGTTAATTAGTTTCTTTTTTTTATATTTTATTCCAATACCCATTAAATACAATCAAGTCTTACCTATTTTTTGTATGGTCTACACCATAAAACAGGGTCATTCTAAGAGTTAAGTGTAGAACCTTTGTCAAGCCTCCTTGGTGGTCTACTCTTCATGCATGAGTGGGCTATCACCTAATGTATCATATATAGTATGTCAATTAAGAGATAAAGGTTTATAGCAGTAGTCAAAAGTTTTTATCATTTGATCAAAGTTTGTCTTTATATTGTCAATAAAAATAGATAATCTCTTATTTCCTTTTAAAATTTTAATCATTTAATTTTTTTTTTTTAGTTGGGGTAAAAATGTTGAAATTTTTTGTTACTGCCAATTCAAGAGTTGTAAAATTACTTGCTTAACAATTTCACTCCAATTTACGTAGAAGCAATTTTTTTCCATATTACATTTTTTTTTTTTTTTTTTTTTTTTAAATTAATTCACATGACCTTCATTAACCCCTACTCTTTAGATCAAATGTTTTTATATTAATTAGTTCATGAGAGCTCTTTAGATTGAATGTCTTTTTATATTAATGAAATCATGAGACCTTCGGTAAGCACCACTCTTTAGATTCAGTATTGTTTTGAGGCATAGATTTGTCAGGTTTGGAACAAAAATGTCCCAGTAGTATTATGAAATAAAAATAACTGAGATTACAGATCTTAACCATTGGTACTAGTTAGTATTAAAAGCAATTGTATTTTCATTAATAAACTTACAAACATTTTTGTTTTAGTTATGATCTTATGAAACAAGTAAACATTGTGTTTATATTTTTTTTGTAGACAGAATTAAACTTGTTTGAAAGAACATTTTGCTTATTAATTTATTTCTGATATATTTTCTTTCAGTCAAATACAACAACACTGATAGAAGAATATTATGACATGGAACGTCATAAAATGGGCATTGTCACAGTGTATCATGACAGAAGTGTATCAACACAAATACTGGATTACAAGCACAAGAAAGTCATCCATTATAATGGTAAGAAATGACTGCTTTTCAGGTTTTTATTCAGTAAAAGATAAAAATATCCTTGATAATAATGGCTAACAGATCAGCCAAAAGATCATTTGGACAGTTCTTACGTGGTCTATGTCCAAAAAGAAATTTCTTGTAAGAAAAATATAATAAAGAGCTTAATCGCAGTGCCTTTTCAGTCGTCTTCTCTGAAGCCTGTATGAAAGAAGGATTGCTGTTTCCCTCCACACACATTATTTGACTGAAAAATATATATATAATAAATACAAATATCAATATGTCACTGTGTCACACTTTTTCAACTTTACTCTTAGAGGGCATAGCCCAACATATCATACTATTTTGGAATCAGATGGGTTCTGTGAGCAAATTAAAAACATTTCAAGCTGGATTTGGAGCCAGAATCCTGAAATTTGGGATTCCCAACTTTTCCTTGCTGTGATTGTTTTTGGCAATATTTTTTTTTTTTTGTTATTTTTTGCAACAACTTTTTTTGTATAATAACAATTTTCATAACTTGGAAATAAATTTAGTAATAATTGAAATTAATTGCAAAATCAAGTGAAAGCCACCCATGAAATGAAAATAATTGTTTGTACAGGAATTAAGGGCCTACGTACATCAAATTGTCTTTAAATTAAGTGGCAGCAGAAGAATTATTGAACTTTTAAAAAGTAAGCTTAGATATTAATGCAATACTTAAATGCAGCAATCAATTTTGTGTTCTGTAGTTTGTTTCCGTTTGCATATACTCCTCCTTACCTATTGTGATGAAGGCTCAATTAAGAGCACTCTGCAGGAGCTAGTTTAAATGCTGCCCAATAGGGTGGCTTTTATACTAGTATGTATGTGTATATATATATATATATATATATATATATATATGTGTGTGTGCATGAGTTGATCAAATGTAGACCAGATATGAATAGGAATCTGACAAGATGATAAAAGGAAATAAAGAACAAATTAGGAAACAAATCTCAGTCTAGCATATTTCACCTTTATTAAGGCTTCATCAAAAATTGAGAATAGAAATAAAAAAGCAAAGAGACAGTAGAGGAATGTTATGATTTTTGGTAGTTCTCTTTTTTTCAGACACACATCATGTGCATAAACGCAACAGATAATATATAAATATATGTGAAAAACATTTCGGTGTAAGTAAAGAAACGTTTGTGTGCATAGATGTATGTAAATTCATATAAATGTGTATGTGAAGTAAGCCTACAGATGTCATCCTCATATTTAGTCAGGGAAATGTAGTGATATGTTGCAAAATAATTTTGTTGGATTATTATATTCTTGTGTGAGTGTGTGGGGAAAGTCTGTGGTTGTCAACTCTGGGTTGGTGAAATGAAGTAAGATATTGTAATAATATGTTAGATTTAACATGCATATTTTTGAAAAAGGGAAATTTGCAAAATCATTATTTTAAACATAAATAAATTCATGAATAATGGATCTGTAGAAAAATGGTCATGATGTAATGTTTTAAACAGGTGTTTATACTTGGTAGTAATGCTATGAATATATTTTCAAAATATTTTCTCTTTATATATAATAATTGACTCTCCCATTGGTTTCAACCTATGAGGATCTGACAGCTTAATTGATTCAGTTATGAAATTTTGTGTGATAATTTTAAGTGGCACTTAAGACCCACTAGTGATTTACAAAGGAGGCTGCATATGAAGCAAGAGTGAGGCTTGTGAAATGAAATCGCTGTTAGATTGGCTGACTTTTTAGATATTGCTCTTGCTTCTTGAAGATGATTCAGACAAGCAGATTGAAAACTGCTGAGTCAATTAAAACACATTGATCTTCATTCTACCCGCTCCAAGGCTAAGCATTCAAGAGTGTTATGTGGTATATTGACAGCTGACAAGTTGCTTTTCAGCTTGTCTTTGTATCTTAGCCATGGGTGTCCTACATTCCTGTAGCCCTGATATAACTGGCTGTACATTAGGATCTTGGGTATCCTGTCATCAGACATTCTCAAGACATGACCAGTCCACTGTAACTAAGACTGTATGAGAAAAGTCTCGATTCCTCCAATATTACACCCATTAAACAGGTCTACATTAGATATCCTCTCTTGAAGGTTAACTCCACAGATTGCATGCAGACAGCTTTTATGGAACAGGAATTAAGAAGACTGAAGATAAGGATTGATGTTGCATTTAAAATTTTGAAGGTCAAAGTTGAGTAGAAAGCTAGTAGTCAGAAGAGTTTCACAAAAGAGAAGTGAGAAAAAAAATTGTTAGCATAAAACTTATTGTTACATCCAGCTATTTTAACAGTAAAATGAGGAGACCTTGCCACCAATTTAGTACTGTACCTAAATTCATAAAGTCTATGTACCATAGAGGAAAGTAATATTTATTTTGTTATAATACAAAAATGTGGCACAAGACCAAAAAGGGGGCTAGGGGAAGGCTGGTCTTCAGTCTGTCTTATCTTGAACTTAGCTAGCCACAATTATTAACCCAAACATACTACAGTATTCCTTACACCAAAACAACACATTTTTACTTACCATTCTTACTAATGCTGCCATAATACTCCAAAGTCTGTATGTAATCCTAACTATTCCTCATATGTACAATTTGTCTGTGAGGGTGAGGAATAAAAATAACAACATTTAAAAATGAAATCCCAATGAATATTTACAATGAATACAATTTATAAACAAGAAATTGAACAAAACAGTGTTAACCAGCACAATCCTTAATTGTGGCAGAAAAATCAGTTAACTGGATAAAATTAATGTGAGACTATGTAATTAAGAACAATCATTTGCCCAAACACTCACTCAAATACACTCATCAAGACATAAAAACAAATATGAAATATACACTTAAAAAACAAAAAGTGCTTCACATCTACCAGAGAAATGACATCGGGGGAGGGGAGGGTGAATTAAATTAAAGAAATTGGGGACAGAAATACAAGAGGCCAATGAACATACATCACCAAGCTATTAGGTTGGTGCAAAAATAATGTTGTTTTCTCACATAGTAACATATGTGAGGAAACGACATTATTTTTGCAAAAACCTAATAAGTTAACTTGATGAAAGAAACTAAGGATAAAAAAAAAAACTAAACTATCCTATTTTGGGCAGGGTTACCTATATTCAACACAGGGTTCCCAATATCCTGATGCCTAACCAGCATCAAAATGTCACTCCAAGACAGCTCCTTTCACTCATGCAAGACTCACCTACCATTTGCCAAATTCTGAGGGAGGGAGTCATTACCTTTCCATCCTAATCTTGACTGCAACCAGTCCTGGAAATCTTGCTCACCAAACAATGATACATTTAATTTCCAGCAGCCAGCCATCTTAACCTTAGGCTTATCTATATTTACATGAACTTGGATAAGTCTATGATCCATGTAAACTGTTGAATGAAAACTTGGACAACCTAAGAGCCCTACATCAACTCTCTTAACTAAGACTTTATCACGTAACTAGAAGGTATCACCAAAGCCGAGCTGCCCCTATTAGTCCAAGTCCACACTATTTCCTGGTCGTGTTCATTATGATACTTATCAATAAGATCAAACTTGTTGATAAAGTCCCAAATTCAGATTGTTAGTACCTGATATTTCCCTTATACAATCTATGTTGGAGACAAAGATTGCATTCCAATCCCTAACTAAAACTACCCAACAAGATGTAGTCAAAAACTGCTCAATCTGCCAAAACAAATCAGGCCACTCAGCATGGTCATTGGGCACATAAAATGCAAGGAGACTAAGAGACTTATCCTTTATGGTAACATCCAGTATGCAAAACCTGCCTGCAGAATCTGTGAAGACAAGAGCACACTGCATCCAAAGTCTTGCTCACTCACTAAGAAACACCTCTCAAGTGTCCATCAAAACATGCTGAATAGAGAACAAATCTCTTAGAACGTATTCACAGTCATGATTTGAAAACTGGGTCTTCTGTATGCAACATACATTCTCTCCCAAGACACTGAAGATTGGGAGTGAGCCTTGCCCTGTGAGACTCGGTCCTCAGGCCCTGGGCATTCACACTAGCCAACCAGAGAGACATGATCTGTCTGATTAGGTTTAGGAATCTGTATTGAACATAGCTGAAATAAGGGAGTGGTGTATAAAAAGTGGGAGCCTCCCTGACTTCCACATCTTTCCCATTTATTTCTTTTAAATTTAACAAGATTTTTAATTTTAGTGCTTTTTCAGCTTTCTCTGGTGTCATTCAGCACAAGTGTTCCCTGGTTTTGCAAATTGGTTTGAATTTCACTATTTACATTATTCGGACTATTGTCCTCATCTTTGTTGCCATACCTATCACAACATTTCGGCTGTTGTATGCTCTGGCCTTCTTCAGGTGGTTGAATTTTATCTTTTTTTTTTTCAGACTTATTTGACTAAGCTGATGGGCTGAGTTGACGTTTTTGCATTTCTGATTTCTTGGGTGAGTTCATGGGTGTATGTGAAGGTGATTGATTAGGAGTGGATACAGATATGCTTAATTTTTTGTTGGTGATTTTGTAGTGGGAACTCTTTTGAGGGTGGTCATTTTGGTTGGGGTGGGAGTTAATGATTTGGTCATGGGGGATGGAGCCATCATCTGCTTTTTGAGTGATGGGGACATGGTGCCAAGGAAGAAGGGCCAATTTTTCTCACTGATATTTCTTTTGATTTTTTGGGCTTTTATAGATTCTTTCAATTGCTCAAACTTTTCAAATTTCTGAAAACTCTGCTCATATTTTAGTCATCATTGTTTAATTCTTTCAGTGTAGCTGGCTGGAGCATCACCCTTGAAACTAGTAGAAGAAGTGGGACTGTTTGTGCCTTTACCATGGGGGCTTCCTGGGACAGCAGCCCTGATGTCTGAAGCTTCCCTTTGGTCTTACCAACTACATGCCATTTCACCTTTTCCTTCTCTACAACTGCACAAAGGGCAGGCAAAGGCTTTTCAGGGAATGGGGACTGCAAAATGGACCCGACTGGGGGTTTTACCACACCAGTCCTGGTTGCTGGCATGCCCGTTACAGGCAAGACAGAAATAACAGACTCAGCCAAATGAAATTTGGGTTTGCGGGGCCAGAAGTTCAGAGGCCTTCTTCTCTGGGCAGGAAGAGAAAAGTTGACCAGCAGCCTCCCCACACTTCCAGCAGGTTGGTTTATCACCAGTCACAATGACCGACATTTTCTGGTCTTCTACATCCAGAAAGAGACAGAGATGTAGGCTTTACAATGTAACATTAATTCAAAGCTCCATCCCCCTTCCCCAAAGTCATCGGAGGGAGCACTGAGTATCTGTCCAAATTGAACCAGATAAACCACCAAATGCTCCCCTAAGAACTGAGGAGGGACCTTGAATACTGAAACAATGGTCCTTCCACACAGTTGGCAGGCAAGGGCAATAGTACGTCCCACATGAAGTAACTCTTGCTTCTTATGATTCTTTGAGACATCAATGACTTTATAACAGACTTTTGTGGAGCGACAAATTTAGCATGAATGCTTATTGGCCACAAAGACTGGCACAATTCTTTTCTCAACTTTCTGTAACTCCTTGGGATCTACCAAGAGCCCATCTACTTTGAGAAGATGTGCATAGCTTTTGGCTCTCGCAAGCAACTCTGTCATGTTGCTGATGCACTTCTGTGAGGACTTCCAGAAAGAGAGCGAATCCCTGGCTGCTACATTGTCATCTTTGTTACTGTTGTTGTCATTAGATTTGGTTGCTATCTTTTTATCCAAATTTTTTTTTTTTTTTGCCACCATACCTTCTTCCAATTCCTTAACTTGGTAATTCAAGTTTGTCATTTCTTTGTTGGTTTCAGTATTTTGTTTATTTTTTATCTGGTGGGTCTTTCTTTTTAGACCCAAAAAGATCTTTTTTGACCATCCTACTTTTGTCGGCCATTTTGATTTTTTTTTAAACAAACTTTTTTAAAAAAGTCTACATAAATTTTTTTTTCTTTAACAGCAAAAAGGGATTTTTTTTCCTTTTTTAAATAATAAAGCAAACATTAAAAAATACACATTAACAAAATTCCTTTTACAAAGAGAAGAAAAAAAATCCAAACGAGAACAGAACGACAGACAAAAGAGATTTGTCGGTAAAAGAATAAATCTACTTAAATAAATCAATGTAGAAAAAACAAACAACCAATAAAAAAATAAACCTGAAAAATACAAATGAAGACAATATTCCTTCTTCAAAGTGAGGGAAAAATTAAACAATAGAAAAGAGGACAATAAAATCAGAAAGACAGACAAGAAACTGGTTTAATGAAAAAAAAAAGTTCACTGATAAAAGAATAAATCTCCTTAAATAAATCAACTTAGAAAGCTTTTTCATTTTTTAAAATAAAATAAAGCAGCAAATTGAAACAAAAAAGTGCAAATGAAATAAAAACTCACAAAATATACAAAGTAACTTGGAGAAAAGATTAATTAAATTACACTAAGAAAAGATTTTGTCAGTGGGAGTTTACAAATAAAGGTTTGCGTTACTTAACAAAATAGATGAAGCAACATGAAAAGGATTAAACAAAAAAACAAAAAATAATTAAATGCAAACAAAAGCTGGGTGGTGGGGGTGGCTAAAGAAAAAGCACAAGTAGAAAAATAAATCATGAACTTGATAGACAAAGTAACTTGAAAAAGCTTAAACGAAAAGATTAAGCAAAAATGCAAAAAGAAATATTCTAAAAATAAGAAATTTAGCTTAGTGTTAAGAAATAAAAAAAAATTAAAAGAAAATTAAATCAATAAACTAGTGAAATTAAAAAAAATTACACTAAAAAAAACAACTTATACTCAAGGTGGGTGAAAAAATTATAAAAAAAAAAAAAGAAAATTGAAAAACTCTCATAAAAAAAGTAAAAAAAGCAAAGAGAGAAAAATTAAACAGTTTTTCATGGGCAACAAATAAAAACATGGATTTTCAGTAGTGTGTCAAAAACATGATTGGCATGTGGTGAGGCTTCAACTGGTCTGTAAAAACTTACGATCCTAGAACACAAGTAACAAAGAGGAAAGTTCATCAGAACAATGACCATGAAACTATAGAAAAAGGTACAAAGAAGCTAAATTGAAACAGTGGAAAATTGACTGAATCTGAGAGGCCATGTCAGGACCAATAACATTTCAGATTCTTTGGATTTTATCGAGGATCTCTAAATATATAGCAGGAGCAACAGACCATATTTGGCAGCAAGGATTAATGGAAGAATTGTAAATAGGTAAGATAGTTTCAGGCAAGAATAATAGTGAACCGACTTTTTTCCTGCCAGCCCTAGCAATTGATTCAATATAACCTGTCTACTTTATATTAGTGAAAAATGCTAGTCCAAGAAAGTGCAGGGAGTCACTCTCTTAGAATTTAGTATCAGCCATGTTGATGGAAAGCAGGAAGGCTTCTTTTAAATGATTAAAAGAGGGTAGTTTCATTCTGGAGGCATTAAAATTAAGAAGCCATTCCTTGGCCAATTGAACAACAGAATGTAGGTCATTTTTAGATGAGCTAGCTGCCAATTTCGCCATATCAAACTAATCCAACTTACTACTAAAACAGGAGTAAATAGTTTTATCATCAACATAGTTGAGATTTGATACCATCAGGGATGTCATTCATGAAAATTAGAAACAATGTAAGTTCAAGATATAGCCTTGGAGAATACCTGCATTAATGCAAAAGGATCTAGAAGAGTGGCCATTCAAGATAACTTTCATTTCATGATTTGTTCAGAAATACTATATCCTTTAAACTTGTGAAGAAGACCAGTATACCAAACTCTGTCAAATGACTTCGAACCTCAGCTTCACCATTCTTATCTAAAGCTTTATAGACACTTTCAGCAATAATTGTTAATACATCAGCAGTTAAACTAGAGAAGCAAAAGCCATATTGTTTATCTGAAAGAAATATGAGAGCCTCTAGTACTATCTAGTTCTAGTCTAATAGGCTGATAGAGGGATCAAGCAGTTTTTCTGAGTTCTTAAAGGCTGGAACTACAGGAGATTTCCAACAAGCATGAAAGCAAGAAACAGCTAGGAATTTATTGTAGAGTTTAGAGAGAACAGGAACCATTTCAAGAAAAAAGACTATAAATAAAGACAAAAGGAAAACCTTTCTTTACCAACACATTTTGTCCTCTGATGGACTTTATCAAGGCAAGTGTAAGGATCTTATTTTGCAATATATTTATAAACAGAAGTAAAAATATTGTTAGGTTTTCAAAATTTTTAAATTTAAGAATGCACAAAAATATTCTTATGGTTAACTGTAAAAGTCAAGGTAAACTATGAAGGATGCTATATGATGTAATTTAATGCCTAATAAACAAAAGTGAGTAAATGTTGAATTTCTTTTATTTTCTTATTTGTTTATATATATTTATCTTTTATATCAATGTAATTATTATTTATTAAAATAAAAAATCAACACCAAATATAATCCTGGCCATGTCTTCTTGTGCTACTACTTCTACACAATGCACCTTAGAGTACAAACATTGAAAGCATTAACAACAAACTGCTTGAAATTGGTTGATGAATTGGCCAAAAGCATTTGAGTCAGTAATTATCCATTAGAGCTTCCAAAAAGAAAAATTTAGGAAACACTTTCTTTATGTAACAATCACTGAAACCTACAATGGTTTATTTAAAATAAAGCAATGACAAAATTTAATAAAATACATGAAATTAAAAAATTGAAACTAAAATGCATATGAAAGTTGAAAAACAACTATTTACTTCCATGCCACCTGCAATCTTCAAAAATTTAAATGCAATATCAATCATCATTGTCTATCTTCCTGAAAGCTGTTCTTTTATTGTCCTTTCTCCTCACTAAAGTCTTATTCCCTTTCATGCTCAGTAAACCCCCTTGCATCTTAGTGGCATCATTGCCATCTTCTGTCTTCCTGAAATGAAACTGTCTCTTTGCTTGTGGTGAAATGATTACCCCAAAAAAGTAGTATTCCAGTAATTTAGCTTTTGGGCCACACTCTGTGTGTGTGTATATATATATATATATATATATATATATATATATATATATATATATATATATATATAAGGGTTAGCTGGAAAGTTCCTAG